>RCUC01171924.1:0-28237 GCA_003697995.1 Taxidea taxus jeffersonii
GCCCTGAATTTATAGAAATCTTAGGAAAGGCCCTGAATTTCCCAGAAGATGAGAGACAATTTTATTTACATGTAACAAAGATGCATAAAACAATATAAGATGTCTTTGCATCTCCTCATTTTCCCTCCTATATCCCACACATCTAGGCTTGGTCTTTAAGGACATTACTCTTGGGATTATGAGATACATTTACAATCTTAAATACAAGACAGTTTTATGTGCATGAGATAAATGAGGAGTAAGAGGAATGAGAGTTCTGATCTATGTGAAAAATCAGAAAAAAAGAAGCAAGACACCTTCCAGCAGGAGGATTAAGGAGGACTCATAGACAAAGTGAGTTCAGGTAGAACCAGGATAGTCTATGGAAATTTAGGGGACAATGTCTGAGCAAAGCAGGAAAACTCAAACCCCAGTCAAGGGTCATGAAAGAGGATAATTTTGGCACAAATGAGAAAGGACAACCAGAGCCACACCAAAGAATGGACTGCAAATGCCTTTGAAAAGCATGGAAAGGTCTGAGTCAACCGTGGAGGACCTGGCTAAACAGGACTGGAGAAGTACAGACTGAGGCTGCTGACGCTGTGTGTGGTCTTGTGGACAAACTATACACACACTCCCAGGTCTTCTGGGCCTTACTCTCCTGAGGACCCAGCTGGAAACAGAGTTATGCATCCAGTGCCTTGCAAATAACACTCAGCTCCATCCAGGTCTCTGTGGAAGATCAGAGGCCATGAGGTCTGCAGTCCTGACTTCTATTATTTAAGAGAGTTACCAACACTCAGTCCATTATTCCACAAATGTTCCATGCCTGAGATTCCCACAACCTCATTGCTTCATTAAACAGAAAGTGTAGATCCTCGAGAGTGGAGTGGATCGTGTCTGTGGCAGCATTGCCTCCCAGCTCTGTAAGTTCACATGCCACAGTAGTGTGTGGCCAATACTTCTCTCTGTCAGGCCACCAAGGAAAAAAAGTGTGACTAATTGCAGTTGGAAAGAACAACGAACCAGAAACACCCCATGCAGAAGGACCAGAGCTGATTGTGAGGTTTTACTCTCAAGAGACAAAGCATATTTCCAGTCTCCTCATTGTGCTGTGTTTCCAGAAAGTCATGAGCTTATTATCAGGGGCTCTGCTTCTTGAATTCTCATCTGTGCTTGCAGAACTGTTCCTTCCCCTTCCCATGATTACAGTATTGGCCTCTAAGACATGCCGACACCTAATTCTAACTTCAAAGCCACCCTTTCCAATGTTAAAGGGACATTGATGAGGTACATTGTGGGAAAGAGACTCCTTTAGGGGTCTGTACCATGTAAACTCACGTCCATCTAACAGGACCCCAAATTCTCACATCACAGATCTCACCAGAAAGAAAAGATGAAATGTTAAGGAGAACCTTCCTCAGACTTCTGCTTGTAGGAAAACCCAGCAGTGGTATGGAGTAGAGAGCGGGGAGCCAGTCTGGGGAGCCAGACAGTATTGAAAGAGGAAAATGAAAATGGTGGGGAAGGAGAATACGGGGAGCTTGCAGAGTGTCTAAGTCCCTTAGTAAGGCAGGAAGAACAGAAAGAGATTCAGAAAGGATTTTAATGCGCTAAAATCTTCAACACTTTGGGAGATTTGCTCCCTCCCCAAGGCTGAAGATGTCCTTCGGTTCCCCAATTGCACCACTCCATGCTAACTCCTTTTTTTCTGTCACATCCCATCAGATCTCACCAATTCAGTGTCCCATTTCCTCAGAGCCTTGCATCTTTCTCAGAGTCAGGCAGGCTGTCTAAGTTGTTCTGGATTTCCAGCAGACCCAGACACATGGGAATACACTGTGTTGGTCATAAATATCATTCATAAAATATTTCTAATTCTTCCCTTTGGGCTTATGGTAGAATTGCATTTCCCTGCCCCTGAAGGGTCCTGTGTTTCTTTCTTATCTTTTCCCTACCCCTCAAAGTGCTCCTGTGATTTACTTTGGCCACGTGATGTGGAAAGGTGACATGCAGCGCTTCCAGACAGAAGCTTCAAGAGCCCTGCATGATTCACCACTTTTCATTTTGGTCCTCCAGTCATAGTAAAGCCTGTGTTCAGATGGAGCCTTCATTAGCCAAAGCCCTGTGTACTGTGAAGAGTAAATCACCTGGGGTGCCTGGGTGACTCAGTGGGTTAAAGCCTCTGCCTTCAGCTCGGGTCGTAGTCCCAGGGTCCTGGGATTGAGCCCTGCGTCGAGCTCTGTGCTTGGCCGGGAGCCTGCTTCCTCCTCTCTCTCTCTCTCTCTCTCTCTGCTTGCCTCTCTGCCTACTTGTGATCTCTGTCTGTCAAATAAAAATAAATAAAATTTTTTAAAAAAGAGTAAACCACCCTCCTTACTGCCCCATGATAGAGATGAAGCATGAAAAAGAAATAAACCTTTGCTATTTTCATCCACCAAAATTTAGGAGGTGTTTGTTCCTGTGTCATAACTTAGTCTGTCCAAACTGACATACATGTGCATTGTAACAGTGATTTTCCTGAAAACAGGAGCTAAATGCATGTGATTTTCATGTATCAGGGACTATAGGTACATGACCGTGTGTATGTCTGTGTCTGTACCTTGTGGGGTGAGAATGTACTTAGAGACAAAATAAGAGCCCCGACAGTAGAAGAAAGAACTTGTTGTATTCTGCAGGGCATTAGGTTGTAGAAAATTGTGTCTAAGTCATCCCAAATAGCTCCAGTTCCTGAGATTTCATTTGTACTTGATTTAGTTATCCTTATGACTTCCTTTGTTGTCAACCGTTCCTCTTTCCTTTTGTCACTGTTTCACTTCAGAGGACTCTGTGCCCACCGCACTCTACAACTCTCTACTTCTAACCTGCTTCTTAGAATTGTGAGTAGATTAAGAATGATTGGATTTTGAGTTTGGGGCTAAAGGATACCTCTGTGAGTTAAGAAGTTCAGATGTCACACATAGACATACTGAAATAACAAAATTAACAGTTCATAATCCTTTATGGCATATTAAGCACTTTCACATTTGTGTCCTCTTTCTATTCTTATATCCCCTGCATCTCTTCTGATTGTTTAGGAAATGTCTGCACAATCCCATACTCATGTCTATTCCTATTATGAAGATTACCAGATAATGACGATCTGTGATAGATTACATTCTTTTTCTGAATTATTTGTCCCCCACTCCCATATGAGAAAACTTATTTCACCACTTTCACCATGTGATTTATAGGGCCTTGTATTGGGGAAATATACATCCCTACTCTGTTGAGACCAGGCTTGGCCATAGGGCACAGTTTCATCAATGGAATGTGAGCAGATGTGTAATAAACCACATCTGGAAGACGTAGGAGACATCATCATTTTCCTCCAGCTCTCTCTCTCTTTCAGCTCCACCACCAGACTGCCCCAAATTTAGAGACTATTCCTGCAGCCTGGGCTCCAGAGGGAGAAGACACATAGAGTGGAGCTGGGCAGTGTCCAGCAGTCAGAGCCAAGTCACAGGCAAAGGCCATATTGTGAGTAAGATATAAATGTTTGTTTCAGTTCATTGAGATGTGGGGGCTGTTTGTAATCACAGCAAAAGCTGATTAATACACACTCGAAGCAGGATATTCCTAAAGAGATATGCTTAACTTTAAAGTACTTTCACATCTCCCTCTAAAATGGGTTGGGTGTAATAGAAGGCACAATGGCTTTGGACCTGCCCCCTGACCAACTGCTTCACCTTGGCAAACATGAAAAACCCTCCTACTAACACTTTCTTCTCTGCCACTCCTTCTGTCAAGGTGATTTTTCCCTCACACCTGCCTCAGAATCCTGTTAACCAACTTGGACTCCAAAGTGACCAACTGCAATAGGTTGAAACAGATTATTACATAAAATTCAGGAGTTCATTGTAATACTCAAAAAAGGAAAGCCAAAAATAAATTCATTAGTCACCATTCAGATAGCATTGGCACCTATTGGCAAGCTTCCTGGAAGTGAATGGGAAGGTTAACTGCTTAAATATTTCAACATGAACTATATGACCAGTCTTCAGTAAAACAAATATACCCGTTGATGAGGGAAAGTTCCCTTTACAGAAAAAAATTCCAGGTAATAAATATCAAACAAGTGATAACACTATACAACCACAATTTTACAATCCCTAATAAATGAATGGTGTCAGGGATTGATTATCAGTAGATTTTAAAATCATTTGGTGAAAGGTTGATGGGGAACTGGATATTTGTGGGATGTCACAGGATTACTGCATGGATTGATCTCTAGTTATAAAGGGGGACTATAGCTTTACCCTGGACAGATCAGGCTGTCCCTCTCATCATCTTTAAAGGTGGGACAACTAGACATGATGAGCTCCTGATGTGCTGTAATATGAAGTTCATACAAACCCTTGATGGATTTTTGTCAAAAAAAAAAAGGTGAGCCCAAGTCTAATCGAGCTTTATATATAACTCAAGGTTTATAGAAAATATAGAGAATGGGGAACAAGGAGATTTCATTTCACATAAGCTTGTCTAGTTTTTCTCTGATAATTACTTAGTTAATTAATTAATTTTTATGTCCCTCTGTCCTGTGGAATATAAGCTCCAATAGCACAGGGACCCTATCCAGCTGATTCATGACTCTAACTCAAGGGTCTATGACCGTGTTTGGCACATGTGAAGTGCTCAATATAAATGTGTTAAACACACAAATGAACAAGCAACCTTAACCTCCTTAAACTTGTTTTCATATCTGTAACATGGAGAGGCTCTGCCTTTGAGGGTTCTCCTAAGAGTTACATGAGGTAATTAACAGAGGGCTGATCCAGGTCCTGGTGCACTATAGATGGTCAATAAATGGCATCAGTTTCTTTCACATATATCTTGCATCTGAGCCTTACACTGACAGTATGCTCTAGGACAGAAACCATTGCCCCATTTGGCAGATAAGAACTCTGAAGCCCAGGGAGACAGGGCAAGGAGATGACTCTCACCTGGACTGCACAGCCAACCACACCCAGAAAAATCTAGCTCTTATACTTGAACACCAGCAAAGATCCTCTCTCAAGTTTGAAAAATCCACCCCCACCTTTGCTCCCCACCCCTTCTCCCCATGGGGGACCTGCCTATTTGAGGGGGAAGGAGATACTCCTGCTACTGACATCTTGGACTATCTCTTAGTAGAGAATCAGCGCTCTGGGTTCTGAGCACAAGCTGAGCCCTGCCTCACACACCACAGTTCTAAACGGGCAGGTCTGTTGTCCCTTTGCCAATAAGCTGCTTTGCAAACACAGGAAACCACGTCATTGTGTTCTCTACCTTCTCAGGAAGGGCTGAGGTGAAGCAGCCCAATTATCCTACCACATCAGACAATACCCAGCGGCCAGACTAGGAAGTGCTCTCACACGCGTGCATGCATACACACACACACACACACACACACACGTTGAAAGTCTATGTAATCTGTCTTTCCAAACAAATCTCATTCTTTGGCTCTCTAGGCATGTTATACACCAGTCTTGCTGAACCACTCACTGTTTCCTGAACATTCTCCTGAGCATTCGCTTTTCCAAACCCTTGCTTCCATGAATAATACAGCACAGAGATGGTCCATGGTATTTATTTATTCACTTACATGCCCTACCTTGGACCAAAGTTTTGATGCAGCTGGTTTGCCGAAGGCAATAAAATAAATGCATGTAGAATTTTAAAGAGCATATTTTTGTCATAGAGAAGTGAAAAGTTGAGGTGTTTCATTTTGTGGACCTCATCTTCAAGGAAAATTTGCAAGGTGGGGGTGGGACCCAAGGACCCAGATTCTATGGTTTCTGCTATCAAGACGAATCTGTGACAAGTCCCAGCGGTCTTATGATATTTCAGATGTGGGTTCCCTAGAATCAGCCACAGCAGCTCATACATTCATTCTCTGGGGTGTTGAAAAACCCTTAAAATAACTAGAGATGCACATGTGTTTACAGATGTGCTTGCTTCCTCTGCCCCTGCCTTATAAGCCATTCTCCCCTGCTTCATTTAAGGAGCCCCCCTCCACAGTGGGAACCAGCACTCACCCACAGTCTCACCAGCTTTGTACAGGAATCCTCAGAGGTCTCTTCCTTTAGAAAAAAAAAAACAACAGCAACAACAAACAGATCTAGTTTAGGCAATGGTTTGCCATACTTTTGAGGCACTGCAGGTAGTTAAATGTTTAATCTTGGCAACTAGAGAGATCTCAACAAGAGGCAGGGGAGTGCTTGTCTCACACTGAAGATGGTTACTGCTTGAAAATAAAACCTTCCAGTTTTAAAGGTCTCTGGAGATTGTATTAATCTGTTCTTTTCTATATATAACCACAACATTGAGAATTTGTGGCTGTCTTGTACTAAGGCATTCTATAGCAATAAGGAAAGGAAAATATAAGTAATTTAACTTGTCATATTTCTTCATGTATTATAATATGAAAACACAGGGGGTGTCTGGGTGGCTCAGTCAGTTGAGGGACTGACTCTTGATTTAGGCTCAGGTCATGTTCTCAGGGTCCTGAGACTGAGCCCCACATCAGGCTCCATGGAGCCTTCTTAAGATTCTCTATCTCCCTCTCTCTCCGTCCCTCACCACCTCAGATAAATAAATAGATATTTGTAAAAGTATATGAGAACACAGACTAACATTTCTGAAACAAAAATTGAGACCTGTGATTTGACAAGGGTAAGTATGCTTATGAGAGAGAGCAATAGAACACCAAATTAGAAACTAGGATTTGTCTCAGAAAATCTTGGTATTATGGTGGCCATATCTCTAGGCAAGATGTAAGAAAAGTCCTTTGCAAATGCAATGTATTTGGTAGGGACTTAGCAAAAAGTTACTGAATTCAATTTAACCTGTCCATCATTAAGCAATTATTGTGCACCTCCCAGGATGAAGACAATAAATACAATTTCATATAAATTGCAATTTTAAAATCTAACAGTTACGTGGTTGTATCTAGTTATGAAAAAACTCATTAGTAACTACATTGACTATATTATAATAATTTTAAACAAGTCTTAAAACTTCAGCCTTTGTTACTTGTATCTGATACTTACTGTGTTAACAGTTTAAGGCAAATCCAGAACCAAAGTTTGAATTCTTGTAACAAGTATCAATAATCATATCCTGGGCACAGAGTAACATAACTGCATTAGCTTCTTTACCATTTTCATTGTTCCTGTTCTCCTCCCTCTCCATTCTTCCTTCTACATCATTACCAAAACAACATCCCAAAAATGCTAATTTGGCATTAATCTATTTTAAACTCTTCCATCATTCTAACAATCTACAAGTCAAGATCCATCTTTAAATTATGACATATAAGTTCCTTTACAATCCAGCTGCCACTTAACCTTCCTGTCTCATTTTCCTCTATCACAATCCCTCCCACTGGAACACCTATTTTTCCAGCTCACTGAAACTCGTAACTCCTAAACATTTTGTGATGGGCTTATCAATTTACCCAAATCACGAGCTGGAGAATAGTAAAAAAAAATTACTTCTTTAGGTAGAAGGGAAAAATTTTTTAACTACACCTTGGTTCAATCATTCTTAGATCATTGGACTTGGCTTAGATGACTCTAGTAGATACATCCAACTTTCAGCTATCTAAATATATGGGATCAAATAGGATCTTACATAATTATCTGTTAGACTGCCAATAAATTACATGACTGGATAAATTACATGATGGACAAAGAGTAAAAATTGTGGTGAATGAATAAAAGGTTGAAAATTATAGAAAACATGATTAACTGTGGCCTAAATAACGTGGAGCTTGTTTTTGTAGAACAACAACAAAAAAAAAATCCAAAGATCAGCAGGTGTTATTATTAGGTTACCTGCTAGGTGAAAATATGAATAAGAAATTCTTTTTGGTTTTCACTCCACATCATTAGCATGTTGGCTTTTTGTCTTCATATTTCTAGCTTCATTGACAAAGGAAGGATGCCTCAGGCATATGTTCACATTTAAAGAAGGAAGAGAGGGGCGCCCAGGTGGCTCCCCTGGCCACCCTGGGTTAAAGGTAGGGTTAAAGCCTCTACTTTCAGCTCAGGTCATGATCTCAGGGTCCTAGGATCGAGCCCCACATTGGGCTCTCCACTCAGCGGGGAGCCTGCTTCCTCCTCTCTCTCTGACTGCCTCTCTGTCTACTTGTGGTCTCTGTCTGTCAAATAAATAAATAAATAAAAATCTTAAAAAAAAAAAAAAGAAGAAGAAGAAGGAAGAGAGGGCAAAGATGGTCCCAACCATATCCCTATCTTATGAAGATAGGAAATCACACACAAAAACTCCACCAGATAAGTTCTCTTATATCTCATTGACCAATGCTTGATCAGATAGTCACCTTAATCTGTAAGAGAGGTATAGAAGACAGTATCTGGCTTTTGTAGCCTCACTAATGGAAAGGGAGGAAGGAGTCAGCAATGGATGCTGGTATTTTTCTTAATGTTCTTGAGGAGCTGGGAAAAGGGATCCCTAGACTCATATGGTGTTCTTAGTAATGCCCTTTGTCTACCTGATCACTGATTACTCTATAATCTTTCTTGGATGACTTAAACTCAACTTAGCTCTGACCAGTTTTTGTACCCCAACCATACAATGAGGTCTGACTATATTATCCACCTGTTTCCTGCCCAGATCACCCAGCCCAATGTATTTTCCATAGAGTTCCTCATTCTTACTACAATAGCTTCCTCTACCCACCCATACAAGAGTCAGAATGTTCTATAAAGCTGAACATCACAGCCCTCTCTATGTCTAGTCACATTCTGATATCATGTTTATTTGTAATATGGAAATGTCCCTCAATTGATCTGGAGGCAGCTGCAATTATCTCCTAGAATTGGGCACATCTCCCTGGTTCTTAAAGTTCTTTATCTTTTCCAGCATTTCAAAGAGGTTCTTTTCCTACCAGCTCAGGCCTGAGTGTGTATACTGGGAAGTATAATAGAGGGACCCTCGTACCTTCCAGCCTTTGTCTCTGTTCTCTATCCTCTCATTACCAGAATGTCTCCCTATAATAGAAAAAAAAATTAAGATAATTTTTTCCTTCCGCCAGACCTCTCATCTTCCAAACTCCTTAAATAATAAAGTTCTCTCTTCTACACAGAGAAAAAGCTATGCTATCACTCAGGCCCAGCCCTTGACATTAATGAGAATTAGAAGAATTTAAAAATTCCTTATTCTCTCAAACTTACTGCCTGTTAGCAAAAATCCTATTTTGAATGTCCAAAGCTAATTATGAATATATTTGATTCTTTCTGAAATCATCTCATTTTCCAAAATAATACCCTGTTAGAATGTCATGGTCATAACTACAGTTGTGTACTTAACACATGTTGTTGCTTTTACTTCATTTGTCCTTTCCCATATTTGCAGATAATCCTAAGCATCCTTAAAGATTCTTTTCAGTGTCACTTCTCTTTGAAATCATTAACTTAAAGGGGGGTTTCTCCACCCTTATTTGGGATCTAAAAAGTTTTGATAGTATAATTTAAAATGCATTCACTTTATACATATTTGATTGATTCTCTTTTTCTCTTTGAGGGAAACCTAAAACTTATTTAACTTTCTTTTCCTGAATCTATGTATGGATCCATGAATATGTGTTGAGTGAAAGCTTAATAGTGTGATTGCTTTTTCTAGGAATATATCTTACTTTTAACTCCTGAGACAAACTAAAGGGCAGTTTGATTGTCACTCTTCTACTAAATGCTTTGGCAGAACAGTCCAGAACCACTCATGCCAAGCAATGGTATTTTCCAGAGTAGTCTGTGGAATAACCTTTGGATGTAAGCTTCATTTCAGTTGACTTAAATTATTTTAACAAAGCTACCCATAATACTACTAGATGAGAAAAGGAAGATTTGCATATTGTTTTATTTTACTTAGTGGTTAAGAGCATTTAAAATAATATTTGATTTGATATAACCAAGTTTGAATTTCCAAACTTTAGAATCCTACCATCTCAGAGGTTGAGACCTATCCAAGTGTTCACATTATAGCTGGCCCTGGATAAAATGTTTAAAACCACCACAAAGGTCAGGGAGGAAGAAATCCCTAAGCAGTTAAAGCAATGTTCCAAGGTGTTACACTTCGATTTTGTTTCTGGAAAGGAAGCTTCAGAACATTATCATTGATCCTGAAAAATACTCATTTATCTATTCTTTGAAAACCTAACAGTTGGATGTGTATCCAGCTTCCTTTTCACAAAGAGCTTTCTTTTTAAAAACCACATGTAGGGACGCCTGCGTGGCTCAGTTGGTTAAGCGGCCGCCTTCAGCTCAGGTCATGATCCCAGCATCCTGGGATCGAGTCCCACATCGGGCTCCTTGCTTGGCAGGGAGTCTGCTTCTCCCTCTGCCTCTGCCTGCCACTCTGTCTGCCTGTGCTCTCTCTCTCTCTCTCTCTAACAAATAAATAAATAAAATCTTAAAAAAAAAAAAAAACACATGTAGAGGTTTTGCCGGCTTGTTAATCTGGTGTTGTCTTCAACTTGGGAACAACTATCTCCCAGCTGCAGTAATACAGCCAGTCTAGAAGCCCCGGCCTGCAAGGCTTTCTCCATTATTCCCAAGTTTACCAACAGGGGAGCTTCAGTGTTCTCACAGAAAAGGCCAAAAGTTGCTTGAAGTATTCCAGTATAAGTCATATTTTCCATTTTTATTTTAATTTCTTTCTGAGCCAGAGCCCTCCTTTTAGGTCAAGGCTAATTTCTTCGAAGCCCTTGGTTTTGAGGTATTACATCCCACCACAGCATTAGCATCTGACACTCTTGAAAAGCTCTTATGGTGCATAAATTTTCACCAAACACTTTAAATACTTTGTGGTTCTTAATTTTATGCTATATTTGAGTTAAGGAGTCATGGGACATATTTGAAAAATCAGAGAATAGAGAAGTATACAGAATGGAAAAGTGATAGTCCCCCATTGCATTCCACTAAATGCTGCAAATCCCCTCTGCCTTGCCAGAAGTAACCTTGATGCATTGTCTTCCTAGGCTTTTCCTGTGCAATTCACAAAAGTATTTATTCATGTGGATACAGCTTTTTACACTTTGGATCATAGGAAGGATGAAGCTCGTTATATCTGGGTCAACATCTGGCTTCCATTATATGTTGGATACTGAAGAAAATGAAGGAGCTCACAGGCAAAGTGTGCTCTTATCTCAGCTTCAATTTCTTCTGATCACATACACTCCATATCAGAAACGTGTATATGCACACACATGTACACATATCCAAGCAGTTTTACTTAAGTGGTGTCATAACATGCACACTGTTCTGTGATAGATTTTCTTGTTACTAATTCCTGGTCATCTTCCCATGTCAGAATATGTGATCATTCCTCCTTTTTCTTAATGAGCATCTTAGAGCATGGATTTTTCCATAATCTATGTGATCATTCTCATATTCATATACACTTAAGGCATTTACAATTTTTCCTATGACAAAAAAAATCCTTGAAACTCCTATCTTTTTTGCATGTATATTGGTGCACATGTGCAAACACTTCTGAAGACAGATTTTAAGAAATGGAAATCAAAGGTGATGCATGTTTTATTTTGATAGACACCACCAAATAGCTACAAGAAGATCATTAACAATTACATTCCACACTGTATAGAAGTCCAATATTCCTCACACTCTCATCAACACTGGATAGTAAAGGAGAAATCTTTTTATTATATATGTATGAAAAATGTACATTATTGTTTGTATCTCCAATTAGAGAAGAATCATATTCAAAGACTATTTGTTTCTTAATATTAAAACTACACATAAACTTTAACATAGCCAACCCAGCACATATCATTTTCCAAATAAATGGAATTCTAATTAGATTATAAATTGTATTAAGGGATGAGCTCCTCTAACAGGGAGGTCCTGGAACACAAAAGAAGCTAATCCCTCCATATTCAGGAAGAGTCTGGAGGAGTTTTGCCCAATGTTTTAATTTTGAGACCCAAATACATCACTCCTGATCACTTCTATTAATAAGAACTTGGTCATCTAACTGCAAGAGAGGCTGGGAAATGTGGTCTACTTAAGAAAGTAGACTCAACCACAGCTCTATTTTCATGGAAGAAGGAGAGAATGAATTTGGTGAAAATATCTGTCTTGCCACACTTACTAAACCCCCAAATATCATAGTAATGACTTCAGTAAATGAACCAAATTAAGGAAATAAGCATTTCTTAAAGTCAAATCCAGGAGAATATAGAATTGCTATGTTCAAAATATTTCTATGTATATGTGTTTTAAATTAATAGAAATTTTCTTCCAATATCTTTTTTAAAAAGTGTTTATTACTTTCACCTCTTTGGTTTAGTTATTTTTGGTACAGTTGTAAATGGGATCCTTTTCTTAATTTCCTTTATGTTACGTCATTATTATGGTATAGAAATGCAACAGATTTCTGCATATTAATTTTGTATCATGTGACTTTATTGAATTCATTTATAGTGCTAATAGTATTTTAGTGGCCTCTTTAGGGTTTTCTATATATAGTATATATCATCTGCAAATACTGAAAATTTTACTTCTTCCTTACCAATTCAAATGTATATCTTTTTCTTGTCTGATTGCTATGGCTAGGACTTCCAGTACTTTGTTGAATAAAAGTGGTAAGAGTGTTTTGTTCCTTATCTTGTTTGTTCCTGACCGTACAGGAAAAGCTTTCAGTTTTTCACCATAGAGGATCATCTATTGAATGAGAGAAGATATTTGCAAATGATATATCCAATAAGGGGTTAATATTCCAAATATATAAAGAACTCATGCAGCTCAACACCAAAAAACCAAATAATCTGTTTAAAGGTGGGCTGAGGACCAGAGTAGACATTTTTCCAATGAAGATATACAGATGTCCAACAGATAAAAAATGCTCAACATCACTAATCATCAGGAAAATGCAAATCAAAACCACAATGCAATATCACCTTATACCTGTCAGAATGGCTAACATAAAAAAAAAAAATACAAGAAATAGAAAGTATTGGCAAGGATATAAAAAAAAAGGAACCCTTGTGCACTGTTGGTGGGAATGCAAATTGGTGTACCACTGTGAAAAACAGTATGGAGGGTTCTCAAAAAATTAAAAATAGTGAGTTCCTGGGTGACTCAGTTGGTTAAGCAGCTGCCTTCAGCTTAGATCATGATCCTGGGATCCTGGGAGCAAGTACTGCATTGGGAATCCCCACTCAGCAGGGAGTCTGTTTCTCCCTCTGACCCTGCCCCCCCTTTAATGCTTTCTCTCTCACTCTGTCTCTCACAAATAAATAAATAAAATCTTTCAAAAAAATAAAAAATGGAAATACACGATCTAGTAATTCCACTACTGGGTATGTACCCAAAGAAAACAAAAACAGAAATTTAAAAATATATATGTGCCCTTCTCTTTGTTACAGCATTATTTACAATAGCCACGATACAGAAGCAGCCCAAGTGTCTATAGAGAAATGAATGGATAAAGAAGGTGTGGTATGGGGCACCTGAATGGCTTAGTCAGTTAAGCATCTGGCTCTTAATCTCAGCTCAGGTCTTGATCTCATTGTCATGAGTTTGAGCCCTGCACTGGGCTCCACACTGAGCATGGAGCCTACTTAAAAATTTTTAAAAATGCAAAAAAAATTTTTAAAGATGTGGTATACACATGCAATGGAATATTACTCAGCCATAAAAAGAATGACATTCTCCTCTTTGCAACAACATGGATGGATCTAGTGGATATAATGCTAAGTGAAATAAGTCAGAGAAAGACAAATACCATATAATTTCACTCATATGAGGAATTTGAGAAACAAAGAAAAAAAGAGACAAACAAAAAACAGACTCTTAATATAGAGAACACACTGGTGGTTGGCAGAGGGGAGTGGGAGGGGAATGGGTGAAATAGATAAAGAGGATTAAAAGTACACTTACCTTGATGAGCACTGAAAAATGTATAGAATTGTTGAATCATAATATTGTATGCCTGAAACTAATACAACACTGTATGTTAATTATAGTTCAATTTTCTAAAGTGCTTAGTACTATTTGGTCCATCCTGGACCATCTAAAGTAACCCTTCATTTCTCCTTACCTGCAGAAATGTTCTATAAATATTGCAATGACTTAGAACAAAGTCCCCAGGACACCCCACCCATCACAATTTTTTCTTCGTTTTGTGGCAATTTCATCTCATGACTGTTTAATCTAGGCCACTTTTCAAAAGCTTAAACAAAAATTAATTTGTAGCTACTTAACATTTTGCAAGCACACATGAATAAGGTGGAAAAGAATTTAGTGACTAGGAATGAAATTCACCAAAATGCATCCTCTATAGCAGGAAGTCAGTTCCAAAGCTGGACTGGGATAGAGAAGAGAGGAAGCCATAATCCCCTCTAGTTGGACTTAAGCCTGCACTGGAAGACATGCCTAATTTTTGTCTTGCTGGCACAATGAACACATTTAACTACAGGCACACAAAAGGGCCTTTATTGTTTTCTGGAAGATGATAAGACCAGCTGAATAGTTTAATGCATTTTTTGGCAGTGAGAGATGGAGTCAGAGGACTTGGCAATACTAAAAGAGTAATAAAATGGCCATGTAAAAAGGGCACTTTGGAAATATAGTAATGACAGCAATATAAGATGCATAAATGTGATCGAGATTTACTGCTGGAAATGTTACCATCCTTCTGATGTGCTGTCACTGTCCTGAACCTGACAGCCAGTGGTGGAGAAGTGAGTCCTCAGCAAGAACCAGTAAAGGTAACTTCAGGACTTCAGCCTGCAACCTACTTCATTCTGACCTCATAAACAAGGTATTCTGTGTAATGTATGCATGAGCCAAGAACTGTATAAAAGGTGATACAATAAGTAAGTACTCAATATAAAACAGAGGAGCAGGTAGTTTACCATTAAATTTACCAGATGGTTTCTTTAAACATAGCCATAAATAATAAGTGAAAGTCATATTAAAAAAATCAAAGGAAGTAGATGAATGGGCAGCTTCTTTAGCATGTTCATTTTATCAGACCCTAAGGTTTTAAAGAAATATTGCTCAGTTCCTGGAGGTTACACCCCAATCCTGTGCCCTTTTGATTATATGGATTAATCCCTTCCAGTGCTCATAAACATCCTATATGCCCATGTCATTACCTAAAAATATATTTTACTCCTGATTTTAGCCTGGTACATTTCCCTTTCTGAAAAGGTAAATCTAGGACTTTCCTTCATTAGCAAGTACTGGTCTCCTTTCTGCTGCATGTCACTCACCCATGCCCAAGAGCCTAAAGGGAAACACTTCATAGAAAGAAGACTGTATGCAGGCCAACTGCCTGCTTAAGGGGTCTGGCTTTAGTTTTCTTGCCATTCCAACCCCAATCTTCTTTTAGGAGACTGACGATAGGGCTCCAAGTGAATTATTTGTTTGATGGCTTTCTAATATGGAAATGGTTCTAAGAGACTCAGGATTGAGACAGCCAACCTCAGGCACACTTGAGACCCAAGCCAAATTCCAGTCCAAATGGCAAGGCAACACTTTAACCTGCGCTGACACCTGTTCATCTGATACACCCTTCCCTGAACTCGGAAGGTCTGTTTCCTTTGAAATATTTATGGCACTGAAACTAAAGGTCATTTGATTCTTGTCTTTAACTTCACATGATGATTATAGCTGACATGAAAAATAATGAAATCCTTTCAAAAGCAGTGAGTAAATATACAAAGATGTGTCCTTTTTGCCATAGGAGAAGTAAAGCAAATATACAGGTAGGATCGGGAATGATAAATCTTCACCAGATTTTAAATGAGAGTTTTATTCAAATAGCCAAATGACAGATCCTCTGCAGCCTCCTCAGTTAATCCATAGTAGCCAAACTGAACATATTGCCTTATTCTATTATGTATATGTCCTCTTGACTGTCAAACTCTGGAGAACTCAAAACAGGTGTGCAAGTAAAACTGAAAGAGGTTAATATCACAAGAGAACCTGCCACTTATGAAGGTCTTCTGTGTGCTGATTCCCGGAGACATATTAATGGTCAAATTAATAAAAAATAATTTTGTAATTTTTCACCTGACACTTTAGATTTCAAATTCCTAAGTTTTAAAAGAAAAAATAATAAACCTAAAAGGAATTTGTCATTTTGAAATGAAGTTAGTAACTTGGACTTTAGTTTTTTCTATTTTCTTAGTGCTTTCTGCAGTATTGACTCACCTGTGGTCTTTTCTTTTCCCATCAATCCATTGAAACTGCTGTCAACATGCATGTTAATAACTTCTTTGTTATTAAATCCAAGTGACATTTTTCAGTCGTTAACCTACTTTACCTCTTATTCATTCATCCAAACAGTATTTACCAAATGTTGACTAAGTGCCAGGCACTATGTTAAGTGCCGGGCATAAATGTTGAAGTGGGGTTTGTTGTAGAATCGGGAAGTTTGATATTAAACAGTTGTAGAGGGGTGCCTGGGTGGCTCAGTGGGTTAAAGCCTCCGCCTTCGGCTCGGGTCATGATCCCAGAGTCCTGGGATCGAGCCCCCCATCAGGCTCTCTGCTCAGCAGGGGGCCTGCTTCCTCCTCCTCTGCCTGCCTCTCTGCCTCCTTGTGATCTCTCTCTGTCAAATAAATAAATAAAATCTAAAAAATAAAAAATAAAAAATAAACAGTTGTAGAAATGATTATTTGATTATAGTCATGAATAGTGATAAAAAGAAAAATATAGTATGCAGTAAGAGCATGTAATTGGAAAATATAATTTAGGGATGTCAGTGACATTTCCTCAAGAAAAATATTTCCAGTGCACCTGGGTGGCTCAGTGGGTTAAGCCTCTGCTTTCAGCGTAGGTCATGATCTCAGGATCCTGGGATCAAGCCCCACATTGGTCTCCCTGCTCAGCAGGGAGCCTGCTTTCCCCTTCTCTCTGCCCACCTCTCTGCCTACTTGCGATCCCTCTCTCTGTCAAATAAATAAATATTAAAAAAAAAAAAAAGAAAAACATTTCCAAGGTGAAATTTTAAATTTTACATATTTGCTGGGGTGCCTGGGTGGCTCAGTTGGTTAAGTGTCTGCCTTTGGCTCAGGTCATGATCTCAGGATCTGGGATTAAGTCCCATATCAGGCTCCCTGCTCATTGAAGAACCTGCTTCTCCCTCTCCCTCTACTTGCAGCTCCCCCCTGCTTGTGCTCTCTCTTTCTCTCTCCTACAAATAAATAAATAATCTTTTTTAAAAACTTCATTTATTTACTCAAAAATAGCTATATACAACTATGTAGCTTACTTATCTTTTATTCAAATAACATCTCAACTAAAAAAAATAAATAAATAAACACAAAGCAAACACAAATGTAACATCTCAACTAACCAATATACTCATAGATAACACAAAGATAGTCAATTCTTATAATCATAGTTATGGATGAGAAAAGAGCTGCTTTCTACATCATCAAAGCTGATTAACACTTGGCTACTTTTAATGCTTAGTGTATTTTACTGTTTTGAAAAAAATATTTACATGTGGATTCTATGATATTCACATTATTACTAGACCCCCTTATTTCATAACTGGGTTGTATAACAGTACACTAAATTGTCATACTAGTTTTTTTGTTTACTTAACAATCGTTAATATATATACATAGATATGAGTTTATGTGTGTATGTGTATGTGTATGTGATTGTGTGTGTGTGTCTTAGAGAAAAGAATTCAGAATTAGGAAAGCATTCAGAGGTCTCGAATAATTTCTACCCAACAGTCTGACATGTTAATCTCTGATAATGACCATGATGCTAAAAATAACAATTCCAAACACTTATTAAGTACCTACTCCATATCAGGCATTGTACTAGGAACTTTATACATATTACTTTTTAATCTATATAGTGTATCTGTTAGCCTTTTTTCTACATAACATGCTAACCTAAAAAAGTGAGGTTGCATAGTGACTTAAAACAACAGATTAGATACTAATTAACACTCAATTCTGCATGTTGACAATATAGATCAGGCTGAAGTAGGCATTTCTTCTGCTTGAGCCTGGCTCATTAAATCTTAGCTGGGCTCACATAAACTGAGGAACTGAGGCCAGAATATAGCACAGTGTCTGACACATAAAAGGCTGGCAGGTAGGCTGGGGTCAACTAGTTTACAGTGGCCTTGACAGCATGACTGGGATAATTGATACTTCTTACCACTTAGTCTCTCATTCTTTGGCATGCCACCTTAGGCCTATTCATATGGTAGGTACAAGTTTTTAAGAACGAGAGTGGAAACCTGCAAAGTCTCTAAAGTTCTAGGCCCAGAACTCACACCATTTCTACCACAGCATATAGACCAAAGTAAGTCATGAGGTCAGCCCAGATCTCATGGGTACATGAAAAGACTCTATACTTAATAGGAGAGGCAGCAAGATCACATTGCAAGATAATGAAAAGAAAGAAGAATTGGTGACCATTTTTGTAATCTACCACAGTGAGGTAGGTATCCTATCTCCGTATTTTATAGAGACAAACTAACACTGGAATATAGCATAGTGCCTAACACAAAGTAGATATTCAATGAATATTCTAAAAAAAAAGTGTGAATGCCTAAATAAATTGATTAATTAATGTATATATTTTTTTAAGATTTTATTTATTTTTTTGACAAAGAGAGAGCCAGATACAGAGAGAGCACAAGAATGGGGAGTAGCAAAGGGAAAGGGAAAAGCAGGCTCTCTGCTGAGCAGGGAGCCTGATGCAGGGCTTGATCCCAGGACCCTGAGATCATGACCTGAGCTGAAGGCAGATGCTTAAAAACTGAGTCACCCAGGCATCTCAAATTAATCTGTATTAAATAGAGCTATGATTCAAGCCTGGATGGTCTGTCTCCATGGCCTGATTCTTGCTCATTACTCTATGTTGGCTCCTGAATATAAAAAGTTAAATGAGAAGTAAAATTTAGGAATTATATGACAAATTTTTATAGAATCAGACTGTGCTGAGCTGGAGACTCCTGTTGGTGCCCATGAGAGCTACATATGAATCAAGAGTTTTAAAACATTGCTTAACAGCACAAGACTGTGATCCCTGAAAGAAAATAAACACATGAGAGAAAGTACATGAGTGCTCTGACTTGCTGCCTACAATTAGTTTCTAGGCTGCAGTGCAGAGATGGGAGGAGCAAGCAAAACCTGACCATCTTCCTAAGTTTGAAATTAGAGTTCCAAAGGGCCAAGATGGCTAGAATTTGTAGATAGGAGTACCCAAGAGGAGAGAGCTGCACAGAGAGAAAGAGCCAGAAATCCATAGAAAAATACCTGTGGTCTCTGTCCAACTACAGATCTGTGAATGTGGAAGGAGAGAGTACCCAAGGGCAGGAAAAGAACCACTGAAAAACAGTAGGCTGATCAGGTTGTAGAGCCCAAATAGGGCTGGAAACAGTTCATACTCCCCACAGGTCAGAGTAGAGAGATTTCATAATACACGGGAAATTGGGTAAAGTCCCTAGAAGGGCATTGCCTTAGTAGCAAGCTGAATTAGCTTGAGGCAAAAGACCTAGCTAGTCCTAAGAAAGTCTCAAGAGGTTAAACTGGTTTCAAGTAACTTAACCATACATCGGAACAAAATCCAACACTTTTTAAATAGAAAAGAAACAAGGGCACCTGGGTGGCTCAGTGGGTTAAAGCCTCAACTCAGGTCATGATCTCAGGGTACTGGGATTGAGCCCCGCATCGGGCTTTCTGCTCAGCGGGGAGCCTGCTTCCTCCCTTCTCTCTCTGCCTGCCTCTCTGCCTACTTGTGATCTGTCAAATAAATAAATAAAATCTCTAAAAAAAAGAAAAGAAAAGAAACAAATCCAGGATCCAAGGATGAAAAGAATTACAATATCCAGCACCCAATGAAAACTTTCCAACATGCAAGAATCCAGAAAATATTTGACCCATAATCAACAGAAAAATCAATCAAGAGAAACAAACTCACATGTGACAGAAGTAAGGAAATCACAGTCTTTAAAACAGCCATTGTTGTAAACAACACATTCATGCAATGTGTTGCATGAATTCAAGATGTAGAGAAAAACATTAAAATGATGAAGAGAGAAAATGGAAGATATAAAAAGACCCAAATGGACATTCATGAGATTAAAAATAACAATATTTGAAATTGAAAAATACATTGGATGTGATTAAAAACAGATCATACAAGTTAAAAGAAAAGATCAGTGAACCCAAAACATAAAAATATAAACTTGTCAAAAATGAAGCATAGAGAAGTAAAAAGACTAAAAAAGACCCATCTCCTCCCTCCCAAAAAAGAGCATCAATAACCCATTAAGCAATATCAAACAGTCTAGCATACATGCAATTGAAATCTCAGGTATGGAAAAGTAGAGGGAAGTGAGAGAATATTTAAAGAAATAAAGCTGAATTTTTTCTCCATTTGATAAAACCCAACCCAGATATCCAAGAACCTTAAGGAATCCAAAGCAAAAGAAAGGAAAAACCACACACAAAACTGTGCACTATGCATAGTTACTGAAAACCAGTAATAAAGAAAAAAAAATAATAAAAGCAGTCATGAGGGTGGTGGCCAGTGAGGGGGCACACATTATATACAAAAAAACAAAGGTTTGAATGACAGCAGGCTTTTTGTCTACAAGTACACAAACCAAAACACAAAGGTATAGCATTTTCAAAGAACTGAAAGAAAATCATAAACCTAGAATTCTGTAGTTAACAAAAAGTCTTACAAAAATAAGGGAATAAATTTAAAAAGTTTTCAGACTAAAAGGAAATAAATAAAAAGCTGAGAGAATTCATTCCCATCCGACATGCACAGAAATAAATATTAAAAGAAGAGGTCAAGAAGAAGAAAATGACAGATGTAAACTAAAATCTACAGAAAAAAAATAAAGAATGCTGGAAATAATAAACATGTGGGTAAAGTAAAATCCTTTTTACATTGTTTTTCTCATTTATAAATCTCTTTAAACAACAATTGTCTAAAGCAAAAATAATAATGTATTTTGAAGTTTATAACCTATAAGAGAAAAATGGATGATTGTGATAACAAAAAGTTGGCAAAAGGAATATACTACTGTCAGATTCTTATACCATATGAGTATTAGTATAACACTATTATTTGAAACCAGACTATGGCAAGTGAAAGATGTGTACCATAAGCCCTAAAGCAACCACTAAGAAAAATAAAGAGGTAGACTTAATAAACTCATAAAGAAAATGAAATGAAATCATAAAAGTGCTTACTTTAAATGAAGGCAGAAAATAGGAATAAAGTATCAAAGAACAGATGCAGCAAATACAAAAAAGTAACAAGATGGTAGATTTATTGAAACCCTGTGTCTATGAGCAAAGGCTCAATATTAGTCAGAGAATGTCAGAATGAATTGAAAGAACAACCCAACTTTATGCTGCCTACAAGAAAGCCACTTTAAAGATGAAGACGTAAATAAATTAAAGGTAAGAGAATGAAGTAAAATATACTTTGCAGACACTAAGCATGACACATAACTAAAATGACTGTACAGATGATGTAGATGATGTAGATTTTAGAAAAAAGAATGTTACCAGGAATAAAGAACATTTCACAGACATAGAGAGATCCTAGAGAACATATGGTTTTAAATGTATGTGCACCTAATAAATACACAAATACATTTTGGACTTTAATATGCATGAGGCAAATATTGATTAAACTGAAAACAGAAATAGATAATATAAAATTAAGCTGAAAATTTCAATAATGTTCTCCTAGTAACAGAATAATTAGAAAAAAATCAATAGTGTATATAAGACATGAGCAACAAATGAGCCACATTGACCTACTTGATATTTATAGACTACTTTCCCCAACCACAGTAGAAGACACACTTTTTAAAATATTTTATTTATTTATTTGAGAGAGAGAGCAGAAGAAGAGGGAGAAGCAGACTCCCTGCTAAACAGGAAGCCCAATGTGGGATTTGATCCCAGAACCCCAGGATCATGACCTGAGCTGAAGGCAAATGCTTAATCAACTGAGCCAGAACAATTAGAAAATAGACTATAGGGGCTCCCTGCTTGGTGAGCCTGCTTCTTCCTCTCCCTCTGCCTGCTATGCTCTCTGTCTCTCTGTCAAATAAATAAATAAATAAAATCTTTAAAAAAATAAATAAAAATAGAAAATAGACTATATTCTGAGTTGTAAAAACAAGTCTCAGTAAATTTTTAAAAATTGGAGTTCCTATAAAGTATGTTCTCTGGCCACAAGATAATTAAACTGAAAGTTAATAACAGAAAGATATTGTTTAAATCCCCAACTGTTTGGAAATTTTAAAAAATGTGTGAAAGTGAAATGAAATGGGGTCACTTATGTGAATCAAGCTTAAAATGGAGCTGGGAGGCCATTAAGGAGATGGGTGTTAGTACATCCATACTGGTAGAACCATGAACTTTTGAACTGGACCAAACTGCAAATATTCCAGGGAGCCAGCACAAACACCTGCAACTTGCTATAGTAGGAGACTTCACTTAGCAATAGCTTTAGCAACCAATTATATTCAGTCAAGATTAGTTTTCTGCCAACACCAATCAAAATTATTTGTAAGTAATATATATAAGCATTCACTTTCATCTCTAGAAATCCCTGACTTTTGTTCCCGGGGGCGGGGGGCTCTTTGGGTTGGTGCCCAAATCTGTGTTCTCCGAATTAAAATTCTGATAGCCCAATAAATGCTTTGTTTTTATTTCAGTCTGCCTCTTTTCTTAGTCAACACATGCTTCTAAATAAGCAAAGTGTCAGAGAAGACATTACATGAAAATCTAAAAGAAATTGGAGGTGAGGGTGATCTGGCTATGACATCTGTTTTTCCACTGATCACCAGAGTTGATTTGGCTGATCTGGCTGGCTAAGCAGGTGCCCCTTTCCTCCCTCACTGCTCCGTGTGCATCCCTTCTAACACAACACTCTCAGAGTGGACAACCTTCCCCCATAGAGGAGGAGGATTCCTCATCAAAGCTATAAAAGTAGGTGTGCCCTCCTGCTTGAACCCGCAAACAAGTGCTCAAGTCCATTTGCAGGAGAAGGTAGGGTAGTCAAGCTCCAATACTCCAGACACATCAAAATGAGGTGCTCCATGTGACACTCTGCTTTTCTTTTAAATAAATTCAAAAAAATTAAAAGATATTTTGTACATAATAAAACTTAAACTAGGGGAGGAGCAAGATAGCAGAGGAGTAGGAGACTTAAATATCATCAGGTCCCAGGAATTCAGCTAGATAGCTATCAAACCATTCTGAACACCTACAAACTCAACTGGAGCTCAAAGAGAAAAAGAGCAGCAATTCTGGGAACAGAAAATTGAGTGCTTTGTGGAAGGTAGGACGTGCGGAGAAGTGAATCTGATGCAATGTACAGGAAGATGGATGTCAGAGGGAGGGGCAGAAGGTATACTGGAGCAAATTATAGCAAAGAACTTCCCTAATTTGGGGAAAGGAACAAGCATCAAAATCCAGGAGGCACAGACAAACCCCCTCAAAATAAAAAAAATAGGTCAACTCCCCATCATCTAATAGCAAAATTTACAAGTCTCAGTGACAAAGAGAAAATCCTGAAAGCAACTTGGGATAAGAGGTCTGTAACATACAACAGTAGAAATATTGGATTGACAGCAGACCTATCCACAGAGACCTGGCAAGCCAGAAAGACTGGCATGATATATTCAGAGCACTAAATGAGAAAAATATGCACCAAGAACACTACATCCAGCTAGGCTGTCATTGAAAATAGAAAGAGAGATAAAAAGGTCACAGGACAAACAAAAACTAAAGGAATTTACAAACACCAAACCAGCCCTACCGGAAATATGGAATGGGGTCCTCTAAGCAAAAAGAGAGCCTAAAAGTAAAAGACCAGAAAGAAACAGAGACAATATACAGTAACAGTCACCTTACAGGCAATACAATGGCACTAAATTCATAGCTTTCAATAGTTACCCTGAATGTAAATGAATGAAATGCCCCAATCAAAAGACACAGGTTATCAGAATGGATTGTAAAAAAAAGGCCCACTGATATGTTATCTGCAAGAAACTCATTTTAGACCCAAAGACACTTCCAGATTTAAAGTGAGGGGGTGGAAAATCATTTACCATGCTAATGGACATCAAAAGAAAGCTGGGGTGGCAATCCTTATGTCAGATAAATTAGATTTTAAATCAAAGACTACAATAAGAGATGAGGAAGGACACTAAATCATACTTAAAGTGTCTGTCCAACAAGAAGATCTAACAATTTTATTTTATTTTATTCTAGCTTTTTTTTTTATTTAAACATATAATGTAACCCTGCCACCCTCTCCCAAACCCTCTCCCTCTCACCCCCCTCAGTTTGTTTTATGAGTCTCTTAAGAGTCTCTTTTGGTTTGTCTCCCTCCCAATCCCATCTTCTTTCATTTTTACTTTTCCTACCACCTTAACCCCCACCCCCATTGCATCTCCACTTCCTCATATCACGGAGATCATGTGATAGCTGTCTTTCTCCAGTTGACTTATTTCACTAAGCATAATACGCTCTAGTTCCATCCATGTCGTTGCAAATGGTAAGATTTCATTTCTTTTGCTGGCTGCATAGTATTCCATTGTGTATATATACCACCTCTTCTTTATCCATTCATCTGTTGATGGACATCTAGGTTCTTTCCATAACTTGGCTATTGTGGACATTGCTGCTATAAACATTCGGGTACATGTGCCCCTTTGGATCACTACGTTTGTATCTTTAGGATAAATACCCAGTAGTGCAATTGCCTGGGTCATAAGGTAGCTCTATTTTCAATTTTTTGAGGAACCTCCATGCTGTTTTCCAGAGTGGTTGCACCAGCTTGCATTCCCACCAACAGTGTAGGAGGGTTCCCCTTTCTCCACATCCTCGCCAGCATCTGTCATTTCCTGACTTGTTCATTTTAGCCATTCTGACTGGTGTGAGGTGGTATCTCATTGTGGTTTGAATTTGTATTTCCCTGATGCCCAGTGATGTGGAGCACTTTTTCATGTGTCTGTTGGCCATCTGGATGTCTTCTTTGCAGAAATGTCTGTTCATGTCCTCTGCCCATTTCTTGATTGGATTATTTGTACTTTGGGTGTTGAGTTTGCTAAGCTCTTTGTAGATTTTGGATACTAGCCCTTTATCTGATATGTCGTTTGCAAATATCTTCTCCCACTCTGTCAGTTGTCTTTTGGTTTTGTTGACTGTTTCCTTTGCTGTGCAAAAGCTTTTGATCTTGATGAAGTCCCAATAGTTCATTTTTTCCCTTGCTTCCTTTGCATTTGGCATTGTTCCTAGGAAGAAGTTGCTGCGGCTGAGGTCGAAGAGGTTGCTGCCTGTGTTCTCAAGGATTTTGATGGATTCCTTTCTCATGTTGAGGTCCTTCATCCATTTTGAGTCTATTTTCGTGTGTGGTGTAAGGAAATGGTCCAATTTCATTTTTCTGCATGTGGCTGTCCAATTTTCCCAACACCATTTGTTGAAGAGGCTATCTTTTTTCCATTGGATGTTCTTTCCTGCTTTGTCGAAGATTAGTTGACCATAGAGTTGAGGGTCTATTTCTGGGCTCTCTATTCTGTTCCATTGATCTATGTGTCTGTTTATGTGCCAGTACCATACTGTCTTGATGATGACAGCTTTGTAGTAGAGCTTAAAGTCTGGAATTGTGATGCCACCAACTTTGGCTTTCTTTTTCAATATTCCTTTGGCTATTCGAGGTCTTTTCTGGTTCCATATAAATTTTAGAATTATTTGTTCCATTCCTTTGAAAAAATTGGATGGGATTTTGATAGGCATTGCACTAAATGTGTAGATAGCTTTAGGTAGCATAGACATTTTCACAATATTTATTCTTCCAATCCATGAGCATGGAACATTTTTCCATTTCTTTGTGTCTTCCTCAATTTCTTTCATGAGTGCTTTATAGTTCTCTGAGTATAGATTCTTTGCCTCTTTGGTGAGGTTTATTCCTAGGTATCTTATGGTTTTGGGTGTAATTGTAAATGGGATTGACTCCTTAATTTCTCTTTCTTCTGTCTTGTCGTTGGTGTAAAGAAATGCAACTGATTTCTGTGCATTGATTTTATATCCCGACACTTTACTGAATTTCTGTACAAGCTCTAGCAGTTTTGGAGTGGAGCCTTTTGGGTTTTCCACATATAGCATCATATCATCTGCAAAGAGCGATAGTTTGACTTCTTCTTTGCTGATTTGGATACCTTTAATTTCTTTTTGTTGTCTGATTGCTGAGGCTAGGACTTCTAGTACTATGTTGAATAGCAGTGGTGATAGTGGACATCCCTGCCCTGTTCCTGACCTTAACGGAAAAGCTCTCAGTTTTTCTCCATTGAGAATGATACTTGCCGTGGGTTTTTCATAGATGACTTTGATAATATTGAGGTATGTGCCTTCTATCCCTACACTTTGAAGAGTTTTGATTAGGAAGGGATGTTGCACTTTGTCAAATGCTTTTTCAGCATCTATTGAGAGTATCATATGGTTCTCGTTCTTTCTTTTGTTAATGTATTGTATCACATTGATTGATTTGCGGATGTTGAACCAACCCTGTTGCCCTGGAATAAATCCCACTTGGTCGTGGTGAATAATCCTTTTAATGTACTGTTGGATCCTATTGGCTAGTATTTTGGTGAGAATTTTCGCATCTGTGTTCATCAAGGATATTGGCCTGTAATTCTCTTTTTTGATGGGATCCTTGTCTGGTTTGGGGATCAAGGTGATGCTGGCCTCATAAAATGAGTTTGGAAGTTTTCCTTCCATTTCTATTTTTTGGAACAGTTTCAGGAGAATAGGAATTAATTCTTCTTTAAATGTTTGGTAGAATTCCCCTGGGAAGACATCTGGCCCTGGGCTTTTGCTGTTTGGGTTTTCTATTTCTTCCTGGTTCAGTTTTTGTAGTTTATATGTCTTTAGGAATGTATTCATTTCTTCCAGATTGTCAAATTTGCTGGTTTATATTTGCTCATAATATGTTCTTATGATTGTATTTCTTTGGTGTTGGTTGTGATCTCTCCTTTTTTCATGATTTTATTAATTTGGGTCCTTTCTCTTTTCTTTTTTATAAGTCTTGCCAGAGGTTTATCAATCATATTAACTCTTCCATAGAACTAGCTTCTAGTTTCATTGATCTGTTCTACTGTTCTCTTGGTTTCTATTTCATTGATTTCTCCTCTCCTTTATTATTTTATTATTTGTCTTCCTTACCTCGATTTAGGCTTTTTTGCTGTTCTTTCTCCAGTTACATTAAGTGTAAGGTAAGGCTGTGCATTTGGTACCTTGTTTCTTGAGGAAGGATTGTACCACTATGTACTTTCCTCTCAGGACCACCTTTGCTGTACCCCAAGTATTTTGAACAGTTGTGTTTTCATTTTCATTTGTTTCCATGATTTCTTAAAAATTTTCTTTAATTTCCTGGGTGACCCATTTATTCTTTAGTAGGATGCTCATTAGCTTCCATGTATTTAAGTTCTTTCCAACTTTCCACTTGTGGTTGAGTTCTAATTTCAAAGCGTTGTGTTCTAAAAATATGCAGGGAATGATCCCAATCTTTTGGTACTGGTTGAGACCTGATTTATAACCCAAGATGTGATCCATTCAGGACAATGTTCCATGTGCACTAGGGAAGAATGTGTATTCTGTTGCTTTGGAATGGGATGTTCTAAATATATTGGTGATGTCCATCTGGTCCAGTGTTTCATTTAAAGTCCTTATTTCCCTGTTGATATTTTGCTTAGATGATCTGTTCATTTCAGTGAGGGGGATATCAAAGTCCCCTACTATTATTATATTATTGTTGAAGTGTCTCTGATTTTGTTATTAATTGGTTTATATAATTGGCTGCTCCTGTGTTAGGGCCATAGATAATTAAAATTGTTAGATCTTCGGGGGGAGGAGTCAAGATGGCGGAGAAGTAGCAGGCTGAGATGACATCAGGCAGCAGGAGATCAGCTAGATAGCCTATCAAACCATTCCGAACACCTACGAATCCAACAGGAGATCGAAGAAAAGAACAGCAACAATTCTAGAAACAGAAAATCGACCACTTTCTAAAAGGTAGGACCAGCAGAGAAGTGAATCCAACGCGACGGGAAGATAGACCCCAGGGGGAGGGGCCAGCTCCCGGCAGTCAGCGGAGCACAAAATCAGGACTTTTAAAAGTCTGCGCCATGGAGGGACATCGCTCCAGAGGCTAAACTGGGGTGAAGAAAGACCTCA
>RCUC01171925.1:0-28234 GCA_003697995.1 Taxidea taxus jeffersonii
GCCCTGAATTTATAGAAATCTTAGGAAAGGCCCTGAATTTCCCAGAAGATGAGAGACAATTTTATTTACATGTAACAAAGATGCATAAAACAATATAAGATGTCTTTGCATCTCCTCATTTTCCCTCCTATATCCCACACATCTAGGCTTGGTCTTTAAGGACATTACTCTTGGGATTATGAGATACATTTACAATCTTAAATACAAGACAGTTTTATGTGCATGAGATAAATGAGGAGTAAGAGGAATGAGAGTTCTGATCTATGTGAAAAATCAGAAAAAAAGAAGCAAGACACCTTCCAGCAGGAGGATTAAGGAGGACTCATAGACAAAGTGAGTTCAGGTAGAACCAGGATAGTCTATGGAAATTTAGGGGACAATGTCTGAGCAAAGCAGGAAAACTCAAACCCCAGTCAAGGGTCATGAAAGAGGATAATTTTGGCACAAATGAGAAAGGACAACCAGAGCCACACCAAAGAATGGACTGCAAATGCCTTTGAAAAGCATGGAAAGGTCTGAGTCAACCGTGGAGGACCTGGCTAAACAGGACTGGAGAAGTACAGACTGAGGCTGCTGACGCTGTGTGTGGTCTTGTGGACAAACTATACACACATTCCCAGGTCTTCTGGGCCTTACTCTCCTGAGGACCCAGCTGGAAACAGAGTTATGCATCCAGTGCCTTGCAAATAACACTCAGCTCCATCCAGGTCTCTGTGGAAGATCAGAGGCCATGAGGTCTGCAGTCCTGACTTCTATTATTTAAGAGAGTTACCAACACTCAGTCCATTATTCCACAAATGTTCCATGCCTGAGATTCCCACAACCTCATTGCTTCATTAAACAGAAAGTGTAGATCCTCGAGAGTGGAGTGGATCGTGTCTGTGGCAGCATTGCCTCCCAGCTCTGTAAGTTCACATGCCACAGTAGTGTGTGGCCAATACTTCTCTCTGTCAGGCCACCAAGGAAAAAAAGTGTGACTAATTGCAGTTGGAAAGAACAACGAACCAGAAACACCCCATGCAGAAGGACCAGAGCTGATTGTGAGGTTTTACTCTCAAGAGACAAAGCATATTTCCAGTCTCCTCATTGTGCTGTGTTTCCAGAAAGTCATGAGCTTATTATCAGGGGCTCTGCTTCTTGAATTCTCATCTGTGCTTGCAGAACTGTTCCTTCCCCTTCCCATGATTACAGTATTGGCCTCTAAGACATGCCGACACCTAATTCTAACTTCAAAGCCACCCTTTCCAATGTTAAAGGGACATTGATGAGGTACATTGTGGGAAAGAGACTCCTTTAGGGGTCTGTACCATGTAAACTCACGTCCATCTAACAGGACCCCAAATTCTCACATCACAGATCTCACCAGAAAGAAAAGATGAAATGTTAAGGAGAACCTTCCTCAGACTTCTGCTTGTAGGAAAACCCAGCAGTGGTATGGAGTAGAGAGCGGGGAGCCAGTCTGGGGAGCCAGACAGTATTGAAAGAGGAAAATGAAAATGGTGGGGAAGGAGAATACGGGGAGCTTGCAGAGTGTCTAAGTCCCTTAGTAAGGCAGGAAGAACAGAAAGAGATTCAGAAAGGATTTTAATGCGCTAAAATCTTCAACACTTTGGGAGATTTGCTCCCTCCCCAAGGCTGAAGATGTCCTTCGGTTCCCCAATTGCACCACTCCATGCTAACTCCTTTTTTTCTGTCACATCCCATCAGATCTCACCAATTCAGTGTCCCATTTCCTCAGAGCCTTGCATCTTTCTCAGAGTCAGGCAGGCTGTCTAAGTTGTTCTGGATTTCCAGCAGACCCAGACACATGGGAATACACTGTGTTGGTCATAAATATCATTCATAAAATATTTCTAATTCTTCCCTTTGGGCTTATGGTAGAATTGCATTTCCCTGCCCCTGAAGGGTCCTGTGTTTCTTTCTTATCTTTTCCCTACCCCTCAAAGTGCTCCTGTGATTTACTTTGGCCACGTGATGTGGAAAGGTGACATGCAGCGCTTCCAGACAGAAGCTTCAAGAGCCCTGCATGATTCACCACTTTTCATTTTGGTCCTCCAGTCATAGTAAAGCCTGTGTTCAGATGGAGCCTTCATTAGCCAAAGCCCTGTGTACTGTGAAGAGTAAATCACCTGGGGTGCCTGGGTGACTCAGTGGGTTAAAGCCTCTGCCTTCAGCTCGGGTCGTAGTCCCAGGGTCCTGGGATTGAGCCCTGTGTCGAGCTCTGTGCTTGGCCGGGAGCCTGCTTCCTCCTCTCTCTCTCTCTCTCTCTCTCTCTGCTTGCCTCTCTGCCTACTTGTGATCTCTGTCTGTCAAATAAAAATAAATAAAATTTTTTTAAAAAGAGTAAACCACCCTCCTTACTGCCCCATGATAGAGATGAAGCATGAAAAAGAAATAAACCTTTGCTATTTTCATCCACCAAAATTTAGGAGGTGTTTGTTCCTGTGTCATAACTTAGTCTGTCCAAACTGACATACATGTGCATTGTAACAGTGATTTTCCTGAAAACAGGAGCTAAATGCATGTGATTTTCATGTATCAGGGACTATAGGTACATGACCGTGTGTATGTCTGTGTCTGTACCTTGTGGGGTGAGAATGTACTTAGAGACAAAATAAGAGCCCCGACAGTAGAAGAAAGAACTTGTTGTATTCTGCAGGGCATTAGGTTGTAGAAAATTGTGTCTAAGTCATCCCAAATAGCTCCAGTTCCTGAGATTTCATTTGTACTTGATTTAGTTATCCTTATGACTTCCTTTGTTGTCAACCGTTCCTCTTTCCTTTTGTCACTGTTTCACTTCAGAGGACTCTGTGCCCACCGCACTCTACAACTCTCTACTTCTAACCTGCTTCTTAGAATTGTGAGTAGATTAAGAATGATTGGATTTTGAGTTTGGGGCTAAAGGATACCTCTGTGAGTTAAGAAGTTCAGATGTCACACATAGACATACTGAAATAACAAAATTAACAGTTCATAATCCTTTATGGCATATTAAGCACTTTCACATTTGTGTCCTCTTTCTATTCTTATATCCCCTGCATCTCTTCTGATTGTTTAGGAAATGTCTGCACAATCCCATACTCATGTCTATTCCTATTATGAAGATTACCAGATAATGACGATCTGTGATAGATTACATTCTTTTTCTGAATTATTTGTCCCCCACTCCCATATGAGAAAACTTATTTCACCACTTTCACCATGTGATTTATAGGGCCTTGTATTGGGGAAATATACATCCCTACTCTGTTGAGACCAGGCTTGGCCATAGGGCACAGTTTCATCAATGGAATGTGAGCAGATGTGTAATAAACCACATCTGGAAGACGTAGGAGACATCATCATTTTCCTCCAGCTCTCTCTCTCTTTCAGCTCCACCACCAGACTGCCCCAAATTTAGAGACTATTCCTGCAGCCTGGGCTCCAGAGGGAGAAGACACATAGAGTGGAGCTGGGCAGTGTCCAGCAGTCAGAGCCAAGTCACAGGCAAAGGCCATATTGTGAGTAAGATATAAATGTTTGTTTCAGTTCATTGAGATGTGGGGGCTGTTTGTAATCACAGCAAAAGCTGATTAATACACACTCGAAGCAGGATATTCCTAAAGAGATATGCTTAACTTTAAAGTACTTTCACATCTCCCTCTAAAATGGGTTGGGTGTAATGGAAGGCACAATGGCTTTGGACCTGCCCCCTGACCAACTGCTTCACCTTGGCAAACATGAAAAACCCTCCTACTAACACTTTCTTCTCTGCCACTCCTTCTGTCAAGGTGATTTTTCCCTCACACCTGCCTCAGAATCCTGTTAACCAACTTGGACTCCAAAGTGACCAACTGCAATAGGTTGAAACAGATTATTACATAAAATTCAGGAGTTCATTGTAATACTCAAAAAAGGAAAGCCAAAAATAAATTCATTAGTCACCATTCAGATAGCATTGGCACCTATTGGCAAGCTTCCTGGAAGTGAATGGGAAGGTTAACTGCTTAAATATTTCAACATGAACTATATGACCAGTCTTCAGTAAAACAAATATACCCGTTGATGAGGGAAAGTTCCCTTTACAGAAAAAAATTCCAGGTAATAAATATCAAACAAGTGATAACACTATACAACCACAATTTTACAATCCCTAATAAATGAATGGTGTCAGGGATTGATTATCAGTAGATTTTAAAATCATTTGGTGAAAGGTTGATGGGGAACTGGATATTTGTGGGATGTCACAGGATTACTGCATGGATTGATCTCTAGTTATAAAGGGGGACTATAGCTTTACCCTGGACAGATCAGGCTGTCCCTCTCATCATCTTTAAAGGTGGGACAACTAGACATGATGAGCTCCTGATGTGCTGTAATATGAAGTTCATACAAACCCTTGATGGATTTTTGTCAAAAAAAAAAAGGTGAGCCCAAGTCTAATCGAGCTTTATATATAACTCAAGGTTTATAGAAAATATAGAGAATGGGGAACAAGGAGATTTCATTTCACATAAGCTTGTCTAGTTTTTCTCTGATAATTACTTAGTTAATTAATTAATTTTTATGTCCCTCTGTCCTGTGGAATATAAGCTCCAATAGCACAGGGACCCTATCCAGCTGATTCATGACTCTAACTCAAGGGTCTATGACCGTGTTTGGCACATGTGAAGTGCTCAATATAAATGTGTTAAACACACAAATGAACAAGCAACCTTAACCTCCTTAAACTTGTTTTCATATCTGTAACATGGAGAGGCTCTGCCTTTGAGGGTTCTCCTAAGAGTTACATGAGGTAATTAACAGAGGGCTGATCCAGGTCCTGGTGCACTATAGATGGTCAATAAATGGCATCAGTTTCTTTCACATATATCTTGCATCTGAGCCTTACACTGACAGTATGCTCTAGGACAGAAACCATTGCCCCATTTGGCAGATAAGAACTCTGAAGCCCAGGGAGACAGGGCAAGGAGATGACTCTCACCTGGACTGCACAGCCAACCACACCCAGAAAAATCTAGCTCTTATACTTGAACACCAGCAAAGATCCTCTCTCAAGTTTGAAAAATCCACCCCCACCTTTGCTCCCCACCCCTTCTCCCCATGGGGGACCTGCCTATTTGAGGGGGAAGGAGATACTCCTGCTACTGACATCTTGGACTATCTCTTAGTAGAGAATCAGCGCTCTGGGTTCTGAGCACAAGCTGAGCCCTGCCTCACACACCACAGTTCTAAACGGGCAGGTCTGTTGTCCCTTTGCCAATAAGCTGCTTTGCAAACACAGGAAACCACGTCATTGTGTTCTCTACCTTCTCAGGAAGGGCTGAGGTGAAGCAGCCCAATTATCCTACCACATCAGACAATACCCAGCGGCCAGACTAGGAAGTGCTCTCACACGCGTGCATGCATACACACACACACACACACACACACGTTGAAAGTCTATGTAATCTGTCTTTCCAAACAAATCTCATTCTTTGGCTCTCTAGGCATGTTATACACCAGTCTTGCTGAACCACTCACTGTTTCCTGAACATTCTCCTGAGCATTCGCTTTTCCAAACCCTTGCTTCCATGAATAATACAGCACAGAGATGGTCCATGGTATTTATTTATTCACTTACATGCCCTACCTTGGACCAAAGTTTTGATGCAGCTGGTTTGCCGAAGGCAATAAAATAAATGCATGTAGAATTTTAAAGAGCATATTTTTGTCATAGAGAAGTGAAAAGTTGAGGTGTTTCATTTTGTGGACCTCATCTTCAAGGAAAATTTGCAAGGTGGGGGTGGGACCCAAGGACCCAGATTCTATGGTTTCTGCTATCAAGACGAATCTGTGACAAGTCCCAGCGGTCTTATGATATTTCAGATGTGGGTTCCCTAGAATCAGCCACAGCAGCTCATACATTCATTCTCTGGGGTGTTGAAAAACCCTTAAAATAACTAGAGATGCACATGTGTTTACAGATGTGCTTGCTTCCTCTGCCCCTGCCTTATAAGCCATTCTCCCCTGCTTCATTTAAGGAGCCCCCCTCCACAGTGGGAACCAGCACTCACCCACAGTCTCACCAGCTTTGTACAGGAATCCTCAGAGGTCTCTTCCTTTAGAAAAAAAAAACAACAGCAACAACAAACAGATCTAGTTTAGGCAATGGTTTGCCATACTTTTGAGGCACTGCAGGTAGTTAAATGTTTAATCTTGGCAACTAGAGAGATCTCAACAAGAGGCAGGGGAGTGCTTGTCTCACACTGAAGATGGTTACTGCTTGAAAATAAAACCTTCCAGTTTTAAAGGTCTCTGGAGATTGTATTAATCTGTTCTTTTCTATATATAACCACAACATTGAGAATTTGTGGCTGTCTTGTACTAAGGCATTCTATAGCAATAAGGAAAGGAAAATATAAGTAATTTAACTTGTCATATTTCTTCATGTATTATAATATGAAAACACAGGGGGTGTCTGGGTGGCTCAGTCAGTTGAGGGACTGACTCTTGATTTAGGCTCAGGTCATGTTCTCAGGGTCCTGAGACTGAGCCCCACATCAGGCTCCATGGAGCCTTCTTAAGATTCTCTATCTCCCTCTCTCTCCGTCCCTCACCACCTCAGATAAATAAATAGATATTTGTAAAAGTATATGAGAACACAGACTAACATTTCTGAAACAAAAATTGAGACCTGTGATTTGACAAGGGTAAGTATGCTTATGAGAGAGAGCAATAGAACACCAAATTAGAAACTAGGATTTGTCTCAGAAAATCTTGGTATTATGGTGGCCATATCTCTAGGCAAGATGTAAGAAAAGTCCTTTGCAAATGCAATGTATTTGGTAGGGACTTAGCAAAAAGTTACTGAATTCAATTTAACCTGTCCATCATTAAGCAATTATTGTGCACCTCCCAGGATGAAGACAATAAATACAATTTCATATAAATTGCAATTTTAAAATCTAACAGTTACGTGGTTGTATCTAGTTATGAAAAAACTCATTAGTAACTACATTGACTATATTATAATAATTTTAAACAAGTCTTAAAACTTCAGCCTTTGTTACTTGTATCTGATACTTACTGTGTTAACAGTTTAAGGCAAATCCAGAACCAAAGTTTGAATTCTTGTAACAAGTATCAATAATCATATCCTGGGCACAGAGTAACATAACTGCATTAGCTTCTTTACCATTTTCATTGTTCCTGTTCTCCTCCCTCTCCATTCTTCCTTCTACATCATTACCAAAACAACATCCCAAAAATGCTAATTTGGCATTAATCTATTTTAAACTCTTCCATCATTCTAACAATCTACAAGTCAAGATCCATCTTTAAATTATGACATATAAGTTCCTTTACAATCCAGCTGCCACTTAACCTTCCTGTCTCATTTTCCTCTATCACAATCCCTCCCACTGGAACACCTATTTTTCCAGCTCACTGAAACTCGTAACTCCTAAACATTTTGTGATGGGCTTATCAATTTACCCAAATCACGAGCTGGAGAATAGTAAAAAAAAATTACTTCTTTAGGTAGAAGGGAAAATTTTTTTAACTACACCTTGGTTCAATCATTCTTAGATCATTGGACTTGGCTTAGATGACTCTAGTAGATACATCCAACTTTCAGCTATCTAAATATATGGGATCAAATAGGATCTTACATAATTATCTGTTAGACTGCCAATAAATTACATGACTGGATAAATTACATGATGGACAAAGAGTAAAAATTGTGGTGAATGAATAAAAGGTTGAAAATTATAGAAAACATGATTAACTGTGGCCTAAATAACGTGGAGCTTGTTTTTGTAGAACAACAACAAAAAAAAAATCCAAAGATCAGCAGGTGTTATTATTAGGTTACCTGCTAGGTGAAAATATGAATAAGAAATTCTTTTTGGTTTTCACTCCACATCATTAGCATGTTGGCTTTTTGTCTTCATATTTCTAGCTTCATTGACAAAGGAAGGATGCCTCAGGCATATGTTCACATTTAAAGAAGGAAGAGAGGGGCGCCCAGGTGGCTCCCCTGGCCACCCTGGGTTAAAGGTAGGGTTAAAGCCTCTACTTTCAGCTCAGGTCATGATCTCAGGGTCCTAGGATCGAGCCCCACATTGGGCTCTCCACTCAGCGGGGAGCCTGCTTCCTCCTCTCTCTCTGACTGCCTCTCTGTCTACTTGTGGTCTCTGTCTGTCAAATAAATAAATAAATAAAAATCTTAAAAAAAAAAAAAAGAAGAAGAAGAAGGAAGAGAGGGCAAAGATGGTCCCAACCATATCCCTATCTTATGAAGATAGGAAATCACACACAAAAACTCCACCAGATAAGTTCTCTTATATCTCATTGACCAATGCTTGATCAGATAGTCACCTTAATCTGTAAGAGAGGTATAGAAGACAGTATCTGGCTTTTGTAGCCTCACTAATGGAAAGGGAGGAAGGAGTCAGCAATGGATGCTGGTATTTTTCTTAATGTTCTTGAGGAGCTGGGAAAAGGGATCCCTAGACTCATATGGTGTTCTTAGTAATGCCCTTTGTCTACCTGATCACTGATTACTCTATAATCTTTCTTGGATGACTTAAACTCAACTTAGCTCTGACCAGTTTTTGTACCCCAACCATACAATGAGGTCTGACTATATTATCCACCTGTTTCCTGCCCAGATCACCCAGCCCAATGTATTTTCCATAGAGTTCCTCATTCTTACTACAATAGCTTCCTCTACCCACCCATACAAGAGTCAGAATGTTCTATAAAGCTGAACGTCACAGCCCTCTCTATGTCTAGTCACATTCTGATATCATGTTTATTTGTAATATGGAAATGTCCCTCAATTGATCTGGAGGCAGCTGCAATTATCTCCTAGAATTGGGCACATCTCCCTGGTTCTTAAAGTTCTTTATCTTTTCCAGCATTTCAAAGAGGTTCTTTTCCTACCAGCTCAGGCCTGAGTGTGTATACTGGGAAGTATAATAGAGGGACCCTCGTACCTTCCAGCCTTTGTCTCTGTTCTCTATCCTCTCATTACCAGAATGTCTCCCTATAATAGAAAAAAAATTAAGATAATTTTTTCCTTCCGCCAGACCTCTCATCTTCCAAACTCCTTAAATAATAAAGTTCTCTCTTCTACACAGAGAAAAAGCTATGCTATCACTCAGGCCCAGCCCTTGACATTAATGAGAATTAGAAGAATTTAAAAATTCCTTATTCTCTCAAACTTACTGCCTGTTAGCAAAAATCCTATTTTGAATGTCCAAAGCTAATTATGAACATATTTGATTCTTTCTGAAATCATCTCATTTTCCAAAATAATACCCTGTTAGAATGTCATGGTCATAACTACAGTTGTGTACTTAACACATGTTGTTGCTTTTACTTCATTTGTCCTTTCCCATATTTGCAGATAATCCTAAGCATCCTTAAAGATTCTTTTCAGTGTCACTTCTCTTTGAAATCATTAACTTAAAGGGGGGTTTCTCCACCCTTATTTGGGATCTAAAAAGTTTTGATAGTATAATTTAAAATGCATTCACTTTATACATATTTGATTGATTCTCTTTTTCTCTTTGAGGGAAACCTAAAACTTATTTAACTTTCTTTTCCTGAATCTATGTATGGATCCATGAATATGTGTTGAGTGAAAGCTTAATAGTGTGATTGCTTTTTCTAGGAATATATCTTACTTTTAACTCCTGAGACAAACTAAAGGGCAGTTTGATTGTCACTCTTCTACTAAATGCTTTGGCAGAATAGTCCAGAACCACTCATGCCAAGCAATGGTATTTTCCAGAGTAGTCTGTGGAATAACCTTTGGATGTAAGCTTCATTTCAGTTGACTTAAATTATTTTAACATACCTACCCATAATACTACTAGATGAGAAAAGGAAGATTTGCATATTGTTTTATTTTACTTAGTGGTTAAGAGCATTTAAAATAATATTTGATTTGATATAACCAAGTTTGAATTTCCAAACTTTAGAATCCTACCATCTCAGAGGTTGAGACCTATCCAAGTGTTCACATTATAGCTGGCCCTGGATAAAATGTTTAAAACCACCACAAAGGTCAGGGAGGAAGAAATCCCTAAGCAGTTAAAGCAATGTTCCAAGGTGTTACACTTCGATTTTGTTTCTGGAAAGGAAGCTTCAGAACATTATCATTGATCCTGAAAAATACTCATTTATCTATTCTTTGAAAACCTAACAGTTGGATGTGTATCCAGCTTCCTTTTCACAAAGAGCTTTCTTTTTAAAAACCACATGTAGGGACGCCTGCGTGGCTCAGTTGGTTAAGCGGCCGCCTTCAGCTCAGGTCATGATCCCAGCATCCTGGGATCGAGTCCCACATCGGGCTCCTTGCTTGGCAGGGAGTCTGCTTCTCCCTCTGCCTCTGCCTGCCACTCTGTCTGCCTGTGCTCTCTCTCTCTCTCTCTCTAACAAATAAATAAATAAAATCTTAAAAAAAAAAAAAAACACATGTAGAGGTTTTGCCGGCTTGTTAATCTGGTGTTGTCTTCAACTTGGGAACAACTATCTCCCAGCTGCAGTAATACAGCCAGTCTAGAAGCCCCGGCCTGCAAGGCTTTCTCCATTATTCCCAAGTTTACCAACAGGGGAGCTTCAGTGTTCTCACAGAAAAGGCCAAAAGTTGCTTGAAGTATTCCAGTATAAGTCATATTTTCCATTTTTATTTTAATTTCTTTCTGAGCCAGAGCCCTCCTTTTAGGTCAAGGCTAATTTCTTCGAAGCCCTTGGTTTTGAGGTATTACATCCCACCACAGCATTAGCATCTGACACTCTTGAAAAGCTCTTATGGTGCATAAATTTTCACCAAACACTTTAAATACTTTGTGGTTCTTAATTTTATGCTATATTTGAGTTAAGGAGTCATGGGACATATTTGAAAAATCAGAGAATAGAGAAGTATACAGAATGGAAAAGTGATAGTCCCCCATTGCATTCCACTAAATGCTGCAAATCCCCTCTGCCTTGCCAGAAGTAACCTTGATGCATTGTCTTCCTAGGCTTTTCCTGTGCAATTCACAAAAGTATTTATTCATGTGGATACAGCTTTTTACACTTTGGATCATAGGAAGGATGAAGCTCGTTATATCTGGGTCAACATCTGGCTTCCATTATATGTTGGATACTGAAGAAAATGAAGGAGCTCACAGGCAAAGTGTGCTCTTATCTCAGCTTCAATTTCTTCTGATCACATACACTCCATATCAGAAACGTGTATATGCACACACATGTACACATATCCAAGCAGTTTTACTTAAGTGGTGTCATAACATGCACACTGTTCTGTGATAGATTTTCTTGTTACTAATTCCTGGTCATCTTCCCATGTCAGAATATGTGATCATTCCTCCTTTTTCTTAATGAGCATCTTAGAGCATGGATTTTTCCATAATCTATGTGATCATTCTCATATTCATATACACTTAAGGCATTTACAATTTTTCCTATGACAAAAAAAATCCTTGAAACTCCTATCTTTTTTGCATGTATATTGGTGCACATGTGCAAACACTTCTGAAGACAGATTTTAAGAAATGGAAATCAAAGGTGATGCATGTTTTATTTTGATAGACACCACCAAATAGCTACAAGAAGATCATTAACAATTACATTCCACACTGTATAGAAGTCCAATATTCCTCACACTCTCATCAACACTGGATAGTAAAGGAGAAATCTTTTTATTATATATGTATGAAAAATGTACATTATTGTTTGTATCTCCAATTAGAGAAGAATCATATTCAAAGACTATTTGTTTCTTAATATTAAAACTACACATAAACTTTAACATAGCCAACCCAGCACATATCATTTTCCAAATAAATGGAATTCTAATTAGATTATAAATTGTATTAAGGGATGAGCTCCTCTAACAGGGAGGTCCTGGAACACAAAAGAAGCTAATCCCTCCATATTCAGGAAGAGTCTGGAGGAGTTTTGCCCAATGTTTTAATTTTGAGACCCAAATACATCACTCCTGATCACTTCTATTAATAAGAACTTGGTCATCTAACTGCAAGAGAGGCTGGGAAATGTGGTCTACTTAAGAAAGTAGACTCAACCAGAGCTCTATTTTCATGGAAGAAGGAGAGAATGAATTTGGTGAAAATATCTGTCTTGCCACACTTACTAAACCCCCAAATATCATAGTAATGACTTCAGTAAATGAACCAAATTAAGGAAATAAGCATTTCTTAAAGTCAAATCCAGGAGAATATAGAATTGCTATGTTCAAAATATTTCTATGTATATGTGTTTTAAATTAATAGAAATTTTCTTCCAATATCTTTTTTAAAAAGTGTTTATTACTTTCACCTCTTTGGTTTAGTTATTTTTGGTACAGTTGTAAATGGGATCCTTTTCTTAATTTCCTTTATGTTACATCATTATTATGGTATAGAAATGCAACAGATTTCTGCATATTAATTTTGTATCATGTGACTTTATTGAATTCATTTATAGTGCTAATAGTATTTTAGTGGCCTCTTTAGGGTTTTCTATATATAGTATATATCATCTGCAAATACTGAAAATTTTACTTCTTCCTTACCAATTCAAATGTATATCTTTTTCTTGTCTGATTGCTATGGCTAGGACTTCCAGTACTTTGTTGAATAAAAGTGGTAAGAGTGTTTTGTTCCTTATCTTGTTTGTTCCTGACCGTACAGGAAAAGCTTTCAGTTTTTCACCATAGAGGATCATCTATTGAATGAGAGAAGATATTTGCAAATGATATATCCAATAAGGGGTTAATATTCCAAATATATAAAGAACTCATGCAGCTCAACACCAAAAAACCAAATAATCTGTTTAAAGGTGGGCTGAGGACCAGAGTAGACATTTTTCCAATGAAGATATACAGATGTCCAACAGATAAAAAATGCTCAACATCACTAATCATCAGGAAAATGCAAATCAAAACCACAATGCAATATCACCTTATACCTGTCAGAATGGCTAACATAAAAAAAAAAAAATACAAGAAATAGAAAGTATTGGCAAGGATATAAAAAAAAAGGAACCCTTGTGCACTGTTGGTGGGAATGCAAATTGGTGTACCACTGTGAAAAACAGTATGGAGGGTTCTCAAAAAATTAAAAATAGTGAGTTCCTGGGTGACTCAGTTGGTTAAGCAGCTGCCTTCAGCTTAGATCATGATCCTGGGATCCTGGGAGCAAGTACTGCATTGGGAATCCCCACTCAGCAGGGAGTCTGTTTCTCCCTCTGACCCTGCCCCCCCTTTAATGCTTTCTCTCTCACTCTGTCTCTCACAAATAAATAAATAAAATCTTTCAAAAAAATAAAAAATGGAAATACACGATCTAGTAATTCCACTACTGGGTATGTACCCAAAGAAAACAAAAACAGAAATTTAAAAATATATATGTGCCCTTCTCTTTGTTACAGCATTATTTACAATAGCCACGATACAGAAGCAGCCCAAGTGTCTATAGAGAAATGAATGGATAAAGAAGGTGTGGTATGGGGCACCTGAATGGCTTAGTCAGTTAAGCATCTGGCTCTTAATCTCAGCTCAGGTCTTGATCTCATTGTCATGAGTTTGAGCCCTGCACTGGGCTCCACACTGAGCATGGAGCCTACTTAAAATTTTTTAAAAATGCAAAAAAAATTTTTAAAGATGTGGTATACACATGCAATGGAATATTACTCAGCCATAAAAAGAATGACATTCTCCTCTTTGCAACAACATGGATGGATCTAGTGGATATAATGCTAAGTGAAATAAGTCAGAGAAAGACAAATACCATATAATTTCACTCATATGAGGAATTTGAGAAACAAAGAAAAAAAGAGACAAACAAAAAACAGACTCTTAATATAGAGAACACACTGGTGGTTGGCAGAGGGGAGTGGGAGGGGAATGGGTGAAATAGATAAAGAGGATTAAAAGTACACTTACCTTGATGAGCACTGAAAAATGTATAGAATTGTTGAATCATAATATTGTATGCCTGAAACTAATACAACACTGTATGTTAATTATAGTTCAATTTTCTAAAGTGCTTAGTACTATTTGGTCCATCCTGGACCATCTAAAGTAACCCTTCATTTCTCCTTACCTGCAGAAATGTTCTATAAATATTGCAATGACTTAGAACAAAGTCCCCAGGACACCCCACCCATCACAATTTTTTCTTCGTTTTGTGGCAATTTCATCTCATGACTGTTTAATCTAGGCCACTTTTCAAAAGCTTAAACAAAAATTAATTTGTAGCTACTTAACATTTTGCAAGCACACATGAATAAGGTGGAAAAGAATTTAGTGACTAGGAATGAAATTCACCAAAATGCATCCTCTATAGCAGGAAGTCAGTTCCAAAGCTGGACTGGGATAGAGAAGAGAGGAAGCCATAATCCCCTCTAGTTGGACTTAAGCCTGCACTGGAAGACATGCCTAATTTTTGTCTTGCTAGCACAATGAACACATTTAACTACAGGCACACAAAAGGGCCTTTATTGTTTTCTGGAAGATGATAAGACCAGCTGAATAGTTTAATGCATTTTTTGGCAGTGAGAGATGGAGTCAGAGGACTTGGCAATACTAAAAGAGTAATAAAATGGCCATGTAAAAAGGGCACTTTGGAAATATAGTAATGACAGCAATATAAGATGCATAAATGTGATCGAGATTTACTGCTGGAAATGTTACCATCCTTCTGATGTGCTGTCACTGTCCTGAACCTGACAGCCAGTGGTGGAGAAGTGAGTCCTCAGCAAGAACCAGTAAAGGTAACTTCAGGACTTCAGCCTGCAACCTACTTCATTCTGACCTCATAAACAAGGTATTCTGTGTAATGTATGCATGAGCCAAGAACTGTATAAAAGGTGATACAATAAGTAAGTACTCAATATAAAACAGAGGAGCAGGTAGTTTACCATTAAATTTACCAGATGGTTTCTTTAAACATAGCCATAAATAATAAGTGAAAGTCATATTAAAAAAATCAAAGGAAGTAGATGAATGGGCAGCTTCTTTAGCATGTTCATTTTATCAGACCCTAAGGTTTTAAAGAAATATTGCTCAGTTCCTGGAGGTTACACCCCAATCCTGTGCCCTTTTGATTATATGGATTAATCCCTTCCAGTGCTCATAAACATCCTATATGCCCATGTCATTACCTAAAAATATATTTTACTCCTGATTTTAGCCTGGTACATTTCCCTTTCTGAAAAGGTAAATCTAGGACTTTCCTTCATTAGCAAGTACTGGTCTCCTTTCTGCTGCATGTCACTCACCCATGCCCAAGAGCCTAAAGGGAAACACTTCATAGAAAGAAGACTGTATGCAGGCCAACTGCCTGCTTAAGGGGTCTGGCTTTAGTTTTCTTGCCATTCCAACCCCAATCTTCTTTTAGGAGACTGACGATAGGGCTCCAAGTGAATTATTTGTTTGATGGCTTTCTAATATGGAAATGGTTCTAAGAGACCCAGGATTGAGACAGCCAACCTCAGGCACACTTGAGACCCAAGCCAAATTCCAGTCCAAATGGCAAGGCAACACTTTAACCTGCGCTGACACCTGTTCATCTGATACACCCTTCCCTGAACTCGGAAGGTCTGTTTCCTTTGAAATATTTATGGCACTGAAACTAAAGGTCATTTGATTCTTGTCTTTAACTTCACATGATGATTATAGCTGACATGAAAAATAATGAAATCCTTTCAAAAGCAGTGAGTAAATATACAAAGATGTGTCCTTTTTGCCATAGGAGAAGTAAAGCAAATATACAGGTAGGATCGGGAATGATAAATCTTCACCAGATTTTAAATGAGAGTTTTATTCAAATAGCCAAATGACAGATCCTCTGCAGCCTCCTCAGTTAATCCATAGTAACCAAACTGAACATATTGCCTTATTCTATTATGTATATGTCCTCTTGACTGTCAAACTCTGGAGAACTCAAAACAGGTGTGCAAGTAAAACTGAAAGAGGTTAATATCACAAGAGAACCTGCCACTTATGAAGGTCTTCTGTGTGCTGATTCCCGGAGACATATTAATGGTCAAATTAATAAAAAATAATTTTGTAATTTTTCACCTGACACTTTAGATTTCAAATTCCTAAGTTTTAAAAGAAAAAATAATAAACCTAAAAGGAATTTGTCATTTTGAAATGAAGTTAGTAACTTGGACTTTAGTTTTTTCTATTTTCTTAGTGCTTTCTGCAGTATTGACTCACCTGTGGTCTTTTCTTTTCCCATCAATCCATTGAAACTGCTGTCAACATGCATGTTAATAACTTCTTTGTTATTAAATCCAAGTGACATTTTTCAGTCGTTAACCTACTTTACCTCTTATTCATTCATCCAAACAGTATTTACCAAATGTTGACTAAGTGCCAGGCACTATGTTAAGTGCCGGGCATAAATGTTGAAGTGGGGTTTGTTGTAGAATCGGGAAGTTTGATATTAAACAGTTGTAGAGGGGTGCCTGGGTGGCTCAGTGGGTTAAAGCCTCCGCCTTCGGCTCGGGTCATGATCCCAGAGTCCTGGGATCGAGCCCCCCATCAGGCTCTCTGCTCAGCAGGGGGCCTGCTTCCTCCTCCTCTGCCTGCCTCTCTGCCTCCTTGTGATCTCTCTCTGTCAAATAAATAAATAAAATCTAAAAAATAAAAAATAAAAAATAAACAGTTGTAGAAATGATTATTTGATTATAGTCATGAATAGTGATAAAAAGAAAAATATAGTATGCAGTAAGAGCATGTAATTGGAAAATATAATTTAGGGATGTCAGTGACATTTCCTCAAGAAAAATATTTCCAGTGCACCTGGGTGGCTCAGTGGGTTAAGCCTCTGCTTTCAGCGTAGGTCATGATCTCAGGATCCTGGGATCAAGCCCCACATTGGTCTCCCTGCTCAGCAGGGAGCCTGTTTTCCCCTTCTCTCTGCCCACCTCTCTGCCTACTTGCGATCCCTCTCTCTGTCAAATAAATAAATATTAAAAAAAAGAAAAAGAAAAACATTTCCAAGGTGAAATTTTAAATTTTACATATTTGCTGGGGTGCCTGGGTGGCTCAGTTGGTTAAGTGTCTGCCTTTGGCTCAGGTCATGATCTCAGGATCTGGGATTAAGTCCCATATCAGGCTCCCTGCTCATTGAAGAACCTGCTTCTCCCTCTCCCTCTACTTGCAGCTCCCCCCTGCTTGTGCTCTCTCTTTCTCTCTCCTACAAATAAATAAATAATCTTTTTTAAAAACTTCATTTATTTACTCAAAAATAGCTATATACAACTATGTAGCTTACTTATCTTTTATTCAAATAACATCTCAACTAAAAAAAAATAAATAAATAAACACAAAGCAAACACAAATGTAACATCTCAACTAACCAATATACTCATAGATAACACAAAGATAGTCAATTCTTATAATCATAGTTATGGATGAGAAAAGAGCTGCTTTCTACATCATCAAAGCTGATTAACACTTGGCTACTTTTAATGCTTAGTGTATTTTACTGTTTTGAAAAAAATATTTACATGTGGATTCTATGATATTCACATTATTACTAGACCCCCTTATTTCATAACTGGGTTGTATAACAGTACACTAAATTGTCATACTAGTTTTTTTGTTTACTTAACAATCGTTAATATATATACATAGATATGAGTTTATGTGTGTATGTGTATGTGTATGTGATTGTGTGTGTGTGTCTTAGAGAAAAGAATTCAGAATTAGGAAAGCATTCAGAGGTCTCGAATAATTTCTACCCAACAGTCTGACATGTTAATCTCTGATAATGACCATGATGCTAAAAATAACAATTCCAAACACTTATTAAGTACCTACTCCATATCAGGCATTGTACTAGGAACTTTATACATATTACTTTTTAATCTATATAGTGTATCTGTTAGCCTTTTTTCTACATAACATGCTAACCTAAAAAAGTGAGGTTGCATAGTGACTTAAAACAACAGATTAGATACTAATTAACACTCAATTCTGCATGTTGACAATATAGATCAGGCTGAAGTAGGCATTTCTTCTGCTTGAGCCTGGCTCATTAAATCTTAGCTGGGCTCACATAAACTGAGGAACTGAGGCCAGAATATAGCACAGTGTCTGACACATAAAAGGCTGGCAGGTAGGCTGGGGTCAACTAGTTTACAGTGGCCTTGACAGCATGACTGGGATAATTGATACTTCTTACCACTTAGTCTCTCATTCTTTGGCATGCCACCTTAGGCCTATTCATATGGTAGGTACAAGTTTTTAAGAACGAGAGTGGAAACCTGCAAAGTCTCTAAAGTTCTAGGCCCAGAACTCACACCATTTCTACCACAGCATATAGACCAAAGTAAGTCATGAGGTCAGCCCAGATCTCATGGGTACATGAAAAGACTCTATTCTTCATAGGAGAGGCAGCAAGATCACATTGCAAGATAATGAAAAGAAAGAAGAATTGGTGACCATTTTTGTAATCTACCACAGTGAGGTAGGTATCCTATCTCCGTATTTTATAGAGACAAACTAACACTGGAATATAGCATAGTGCCTAACACAAAGTAGATATTCAATGAATATTCTAAAAAAAAAGTGTGAATGCCTAAATAAATTGATTAATTAATGTATATATTTTTTTAAGATTTTATTTATTTTTTTGACAAAGAGAGAGCCAGATACAGAGAGAGCACAAGAATGGGGAGTAGCAAAGGGAAAGGGAAAAGCAGGCTCTCTGCTGAGCAGGGAGCCTGATGCAGGGCTTGATCCCAGGACCCTGAGATCATGACCTGAGCTGAAGGCAGATGCTTAAAAACTGAGTCACCCAGGCATCTCAAATTAATCTGTATTAAATAGAGCTATGATTCAAGCCTGGATGGTCTGTCTCCATGGCCTGATTCTTGCTCATTACTCTATGTTGGCTCCTGAATATAAAAAGTTAAATGAGAAGTAAAATTTAGGAATTATATGACAAATTTTTATAGAATCAGACTGTGCTGAGCTGGAGACTCCTGTTGGTGCCCATGAGAGCTACATATGAATCAAGAGTTTTAAAACATTGCTTAACAGCACAAGACTGTGATCCCTGAAAGAAAATAAACACATGAGAGAAAGTACATGAGTGCTCTGACTTGCTGCCTACAATTAGTTTCTAGGCTGCAGTGCAGAGATGGGAGGAGCAAGCAAAACCTGACCATCTTCCTAAGTTTGAAATTAGAGTTCCAAAGGGCCAAGATGGCTAGAATTTGTAGATAGGAGTACCCAAGAGGAGAGAGCTGCACAGAGAGAAAGAGCCAGAAATCCATAGAAAAATACCTGTGGTCTCTGTCCAACTACAGATCTGTGAATGTGGAAGGAGAGAGTACCCAAGGGCAGGAAAAGAACCACTGAAAAACAGTAGGCTGATCAGGTTGTAGAGCCCAAATAGGGCTGGAAACAGTTCATACTCCCCACAGGTCAGAGTAGAGAGATTTCATAATACACGGGAAATTGGGTAAAGTCCCTAGAAGGGCATTGCCTTAGTAGCAAGCTGAATTAGCTTGAGGCAAAAGACCTAGCTAGTCCTAAGAAAGTCTCAAGAGGTTAAACTGGTTTCAAGTAACTTAACCATACATCGGAACAAAATCCAACACTTTTTAAATAGAAAAGAAACAAGGGCACCTGGGTGGCTCAGTGGGTTAAAGCCTCAACTCAGGTCATGATCTCAGGGTACTGGGATTGAGCCCCGCATCGGGCTTTCTGCTCAGCGGGGAGCCTGCTTCCTCCCTTCTCTCTCTGCCTGCCTCTCTGCCTACTTGTGATCTGTCAAATAAATAAATAAAATCTCTAAAAAAAAGAAAAGAAAAGAAACAAATCCAGGATCCAAGGATGAAAAGAATTACAATATCCAGCACCCAATGAAAACTTTCCAACATGCAAGAATCCAGAAAATATTTGACCCATAATCAACAGAAAAATCAATCAAGAGAAACAAACTCACATGTGACAGAAGTAAGGAAATCACAGTCTTTAAAACAGCCATTGTTGTAAACAACACATTCATGCAATGTGTTGCATGAATTCAAGATGTAGAGAAAAACATTAAAATGATGAAGAGAGAAAATGGAAGATATAAAAAGACCCAAATGGACATTCATGAGATTAAAAATAACAATATTTGAAATTGAAAAATACATTGGATGTGATTAAAAACAGATCATACAAGTTAAAAGAAAAGATCAGTGAACCCAAAACATAAAAATATAAACTTGTCAAAAATGAAGCATAGAGAAGTAAAAAGACTAAAAAAGACCCATCTCCTCCCTCCCAAAAAAGAGCATCAATAACCCATTAAGCAATATCAAACAGTCTAGCATACATGCAATTGAAATCTCAGGTATGGAAAAGTAGAGGGAAGTGAAAGAATATTTAAAGAAATAAAGCTGAATTTTTTCTCCATTTGATAAAACCCAACCCAGATATCCAAGAACCTTAAGGAATCCAAAGCAAAAGAAAGGAAAAACCACACACAAAACTGTGCACTATGCATAGTTACTGAAAACCAGTAATAAAGAAAAAAAAATAATAAAAGCAGTCATGAGGGTGGTGGCCAGTGAGGGGGCACACATTATATACAAAAAAACAAAGGTTTGAATGACAGCAGGCTTTTTGTCTACAAGTACACAAACCAAAACACAAAGGTATAGCATTTTCAAAGAACTGAAAGAAAATCATAAACCTAGAATTCTGTAGTTAACAAAAAGTCTTACAAAAATAAGGGAATAAATTTAAAAAGTTTTCAGACTAAAAGGAAATAAATAAAAAGCTGAGAGAATTCATTCCCATCCGACATGCACAGAAATAAATATTAAAAGAAGAGGTCAAGAAGAAGAAAATGACAGATGTAAACTAAAATCTACAGAAAAAAAATAAAGAATGCTGGAAATAATAAACATGTGGGTAAAGTAAAATCCTTTTTACATTGTTTTTCTCATTTATAAATCTCTTTAAACAACAATTGTCTAAAGCAAAAATAATAATGTATTTTGAAGTTTATAACCTATAAGAGAAAAATGGATGATTGTGATAACAAAAAGTTGGCAAAAGGAATATACTACTGTCAGATTCTTATACCATATGAGTATTAGTATAACACTATTATTTGAAACCAGACTATGGCAAGTGAAAGATGTGTACCATAAGCCCTAAAGCAACCACTAAGAAAAATAAAGAGGTAGACTTAATAAACTCATAAAGAAAATGAAATGAAATCATAAAAGTGCTTACTTTAAATGAAGGCAGAAAATAGGAATAAAGTATCAAAGAACAGATGCAGCAAATACAAAAAAGTAACAAGATGGTAGATTTATTGAAACCCTGTGTCTATGAGCAAATGCTCAATATTAGTCAGAGAATGTCAGAATGAATTGAAAGAACAACCCAACTTTATGCTGCCTACAAGAAAGCCACTTTAAAGATGAAGACGTAAATAAATTAAAGGTAAGAGAATGAAGTAAAATATACTTTGCAGACACTAAGCATGACACATAACTAAAATGACTGTACAGATGATGTAGATGATGTAGATTTTAGAAAAAAGAATGTTACCAGGAATAAAGAACATTTCACAGACATAGAGAGATCCTAGAGAACATATGGTTTTAAATGTATGTGCACCTAATAAATACACAAATACATTTTGGACTTTAATATGCATGAGGCAAATATTGATTAAACTGAAAACAGAAATAGATAATATAAAATTAAGCTGAAAATTTCAATAATGTTCTCCTAGTAACAGAATAATTAGAAAAAAATCAATAGTGTATATAAGACATGAGCAACAAATGAGCCACATTGACCTACTTGATATTTATAGACTACTTTCCCCAACCACAGTAGAAGACACACTTTTTAAAATATTTTATTTATTTATTTGAGAGAGAGAGCAGAAGAAGAGGGAGAAGCAGACTCCCTGCTAAACAGGAAGCCCAATGTGGGATTTGATCCCAGAACCCCAGGATCATGACCTGAGCTGAAGGCAAATGCTTAATCAACTGAGCCAGAACAATTAGAAAATAGACTATAGGGGCTCCCTGCTTGGTGAGCCTGCTTCTTCCTCTCCCTCTGCCTGCTATGCTCTCTGTCTCTCTGTCAAATAAATAAATAAATAAAATCTTTAAAAAAATAAATAAAAATAGAAAATAGACTATATTCTGAGTTGTAAAAACAAGTCTCAGTAAATTTTTAAAAATTGGAGTTCCTATAAAGTATGTTCTCTGGCCACAAGATAATTAAACTGAAAGTTAATAACAGAAAGATATTGTTTAAATCCCCAACTGTTTGGAAATTTTAAAAAATGTGTGAAAGTGAAATGAAATGGGGTCACTTATGTGAATCAAGCTTAAAATGGAGCTGGGAGGCCATTAAGGAGATGGGTGTTAGTACATCCATACTGGTAGAACCATGAACTTTTGAACTGGACCAAACCGCAAATATTCCAGGGAGCCAGCACAAACACCTGCAACTTGCTATAGTAGGGGACTTCACTTAGCAATAGCTTTAGCAACCAATTATATTCAGTCAAGATTAGTTTTCTGCCAACACCAATCAAAATTATTTGTAAGTAATATATATAAGCATTCACTTTCATCTCTAGAAATCCCTGACTTTTGTTCCCGGGGGCGGGGGGCTCTTTGGGTTGGTGCCCAAATCTGTGTTCTCCGAATTAAAATTCTGATAGCCCAATAAATGCTTTGTTTTTATTTCAGTCTGCCTCTTTTCTTAGTCAACACATGCTTCTAAATAAGCAAAGTGTCAGAGAAGACATTACATGAAAATCTAAAAGAAATTGGAGGTGAGGGTGATCTGGCTATGACATCTGTTTTTCCACTGATCACCAGAGTTGATTTGGCTGATCTGGCTGGCTAAGCAGGTGCCCCTTTCCTCCCTCACTGCTCCGTGTGCATCCCTTCTAACACAACACTCTCAGAGTGGACAACCTTCCCCCATAGAGGAGGAGGATTCCTCATCAAAGCTATAAAAGTAGGTGTGCCCTCCTGCTTGAACCCGCAAACAAGTGCTCAAGTCCATTTGCAGGAGAAGGTAGGGTAGTCAAGCTCCAATACTCCAGACACATCAAAATGAGGTGCTCCATGTGACACTCTGCTTTTCTTTTAAATAAATTCAAAAAAATTAAAAGATATTTTGTACATAATAAAACTTAAACTAGGGGAGGAGCAAGATAGCAGAGGAGTAGGAGACTTAAATATCATCAGGTCCCAGGAATTCAGCTAGATAGCTATCAAACCATTCTGAACACCTACAAACTCAACTGGAGCTCAAAGAGAAAAAGAGCAGCAATTCTGGGAACAGAAAATTGAGTGCTTTGTGGAAGGTAGGACGTGCGGAGAAGTGAATCTGATGCAATGTACAGGAAGATGGATGTCAGAGGGAGGGGCAGAAGGTATACTGGAGCAAATTATAGCAAAGAACTTCCCTAATTTGGGGAAAGGAACAAGCATCAAAATCCAGGAGGCACAGACAAACCCCCTCAAAATAAAAAAAATAGGTCAACTCCCCATCATCTAATAGCAAAATTTACAAGTCTCAGTGACAAAGAGAAAATCCTGAAAGCAACTTGGGATAAGAGGTCTGTAACATACAACAGTAGAAATATTGGATTGACAGCAGACCTATCCACAGAGACCTGGCAAGCCAGAAAGACTGGCATGATATATTCAGAGCACTAAATGAGAAAAATATGCACCAAGAACACTACATCCAGCTAGGCTGTCATTGAAAATAGAAAGAGAGATAAAAAGGTCACAGGACAAACAAAAACTAAAGGAATTTACAAACACCAAACCAGCCCTACCGGAAATATGGAATGGGGTCCTCTAAGCAAAAAGAGAGCCTAAAAGTAAAAGACCAGAAAGAAACAGAGACAATATACAGTAACAGTCACCTTACAGGCAATACAATGGCACTAAATTCATAGCTTTCAATAGTTACCCTGAATGTAAATGAATGAAATGCCCCAATCAAAAGACACAGGTTATCAGAATGGATTGTAAAAAAAAGGCCCACTGATATGTTATCTGCAAGAAACTCATTTTAGACCCAAAGACACTTCCAGATTTAAAGTGAGGGGGTGGAAAATCATTTACCATGCTAATGGACATCAAAAGAAAGCTGGGATGGCAATCCTTATGTCAGATAAATTAGATTTTAAATCAAAGACTACAATAAGAGATGAGGAAGGACACTAAATCATACTTAAAGTGTCTGTCCAACAAGAAGATCTAACAATTTTATTTTATTTTATTCTAGCTTTTTTTTTTATTTAAACATATAATGTAACCCTGCCACCCTCTCCCAAACCCTCTCCCTCTCACCCCCCTCAGTTTGTTTTATGAGTCTCTTAAGAGTCTCTTTTGGTTTGTCTCCCTCCCAATCCCATCTTCTTTCATTTTTACTTTTCCTACCACCTTAACCCCCACCCCCATTGCATCTCCACTTCCTCATATCACGGAGATCATGTGATAGCTGTCTTTCTCCAGTTGACTTATTTCACTAAGCATAATACGCTCTAGTTCCATCCATGTCGTTGCAAATGGTAAGATTTCATTTCTTTTGCTGGCTGCATAGTATTCCATTGTGTATATATACCACCTCTTCTTTATCCATTCATCTGTTGATGGACATCTAGGTTCTTTCCATAACTTGGCTATTGTGGACATTGCTGCTATAAACATTCGGGTACATGTGCCCCTTTGGATCACTACGTTTGTATCTTTAGGATAAATACCCAGTAGTGCAATTGCTGGGTCATAAGGTAGCTCTATTTTCAATTTTTTGAGGAACCTCCATGCTGTTTTCCAGAGTGGTTGCACCAGCTTGCATTCCCACCAACAGTGTAGGAGGGTTCCCCTTTCTCCACATCCTCGCCAGCATCTGTCATTTCCTGACTTGTTCATTTTAGCCATTCTGACTGGTGTGAGGTGGTATCTCATTGTGGTTTGAATTTGTATTTCCCTGATGCCCAGTGATGTGGAGCACTTTTTCATGTGTCTGTTGGCCATCTGGATGTCTTCTTTGCAGAAATGTCTGTTCATGTCCTCTGCCCATTTCTTGATTGGATTATTTGTACTTTGGGTGTTGAGTTTGCTAAGCTCTTTGTAGATTTTGGATACTAGCCCTTTATCTGATATGTCGTTTGCAAATATCTTCTCCCACTCTGTCAGTTGTCTTTTGGTTTTGTTGACTGTTTCCTTTGCTGTGCAAAAGCTTTTGATCTTGATGAAGTCCCAATAGTTCATTTTTTCCCTTGCTTCCTTTGCATTTGGCATTGTTCCTAGGAAGAAGTTGCTGCGGCTGAGGTCGAAGAGGTTGCTGCCTGTGTTCTCAAGGATTTTGATGGATTCCTTTCTCATGTTGAGGTCCTTCATCCATTTTGAGTCTATTTTCGTGTGTGGTGTAAGGAAATGGTCCAATTTCATTTTTCTGCATGTGGCTGTCCAATTTTCCCAACACCATTTGTTGAAGAGGCTATCTTTTTTCCATTGGATGTTCTTTCCTGCTTTGTCGAAGATTAGTTGACCATAGAGTTGAGGGTCTATTTCTGGGCTCTCTATTCTGTTCCATTGATCTATGTGTCTGTTTATGTGCCAGTACCATACTGTCTTGATGATGACAGCTTTGTAGTAGAGCTTAAAGTCTGGAATTGTGATGCCACCAACTTTGGCTTTCTTTTTCAATATTCCTTTGGCTATTCGAGGTCTTTTCTGGTTCCATATAAATTTTAGAATTATTTGTTCCATTCCTTTGAAAAAATTGGATGGGATTTTGATAGGCATTGCACTAAATGTGTAGATAGCTTTAGGTAGCATAGACATTTTCACAATATTTATTCTTCCAATCCATGAGCATGGAACATTTTTCCATTTCTTTGTGTCTTCCTCAATTTCTTTCATGAGTACTTTATAGTTCTCTGAGTATAGATTCTTTGCCTCTTTGGTTAGGTTTATTCCTAGGTATCTTATGGTTTTGGGTGTAATTGTAAATGGGATTGACTCCTTAATTTCTCTTTCTTCTGTCTTGTCGTTGGTGTAAAGAAATGCAACTGATTTCTGTGCATTGATTTTATATCCCGACACTTTACTGAATTTCTGTACAAGCTCTAGCAGTTTTGGAGTGGAGCCTTTTGGGTTTTCCACATATAGCATCATATCATCTGCAAAGAGCGATAGTTTGACTTCTTCTTTGCTGATTTGGATACCTTTAATTTCTTTTTGTTGTCTGATTGCTGAGGCTAGGACTTCTAGTACTATGTTGAATAGCAGTGGTGATAGTGGACATCCCTGCCCTGTTCCTGACCTTAACGGAAAAGCTCTCAGTTTTTCTCCATTGAGAATGATACTTGCCGTGGGTTTTTCATAGATGACTTTGATAATATTGAGGTATGTGCCTTCTATCCCTACACTTTGAAGAGTTTTGATTAGGAAGGGATGTTGCACTTTGTCAAATGCTTTTTCAGCATCTATTGAGAGTATCATATGGTTCTCGTTCTTTCTTTTGTTAATGTATTGTATCACATTGATTGATTTGCGGATGTTGAACCAACCCTGTTGCCCTGGAATAAATCCCACTTGGTCGTGGTGAATAATCCTTTTAATGTACTGTTGGATCCTATTGGCTAGTATTTTGGTGAGAATTTTCGCATCTGTGTTCATCAAGGATATTGGCCTGTAATTCTCTTTTTTGATGGGATCCTTGTCTGGTTTGGGGATCAAGGTGATGCTGGCCTCATAAAATGAGTTTGGAAGTTTTCCTTCCATTTCTATTTTTTGGAACAGTTTCAGGAGAATAGGAATTAATTCTTCTTTAAATGTTTGGTAGAATTCCCCTGGGAAGACATCTGGCCCTGGGCTTTTGCTGTTTGGGTTTTCTATTTCTTCCTGGTTCAGTTTTTGTAGTTTATATGTCTTTAGGAATGTATTCATTTCTTCCAGATTGTCAAATTTGCTGGTTTATATTTGCTCATAATATGTTCTTATGATTGTATTTCTTTGGTGTTGGTTGTGATCTCTCCTTTTTTCATGATTTTATTAATTTGGGTCCTTTCTCTTTTCTTTTTTATAAGTCTTGCCAGAGGTTTATCAATCATATTAACTCTTCCATAGAACTAGCTTCTAGTTTCATTGATCTGTTCTACTGTTCTCTTGGTTTCTATTTCATTGATTTCTCCTCTCCTTTATTATTTTATTATTTGTCTTCCTTACCTCGATTTAGGCTTTTTTGCTGTTCTTTCTCCAGTTACATTAAGTGTAAGGTAAGGCTGTGCATTTGGTACCTTGTTTCTTGAGGAAGGATTGTACCACTATGTACTTTCCTCTCAGGACCACCTTTGCTGTACCCCAAGTATTTTGAACAGTTGTGTTTTCATTTTCATTTGTTTCCATGATTTCTTAAAAATTTTCTTTAATTTCCTGGGTGACCCATTTATTCTTTAGTAGGATGCTCATTAGCTTCCATGTATTTAAGTTCTTTCCAACTTTCCACTTGTGGTTGAGTTCTAATTTCAAAGCGTTGTGTTCTAAAAATATGCAGGGAATGATCCCAATCTTTTGGTACTGGTTGAGACCTGATTTATAACCCAAGATGTGATCCATTCAGGACAATGTTCCATGTGCACTAGGGAAGAATGTGTATTCTGTTGCTTTGGAATGGGATGTTCTAAATATATTGGTGATGTCCATCTGGTCCAGTGTTTCATTTAAAGTCCTTATTTCCCTGTTGATATTTTGCTTAGATGATCTGTTCATTTCAGTGAGGGGGATATCAAAGTCCCCTACTATTATTATATTATTGTTGAAGTGTCTGATTTTGTTATTAATTGGTTTATATAATTGGCTGCTCCTGTGTTAGGGCCATAGATAATTAAAATTGTTAGATCTTCGGGGGGAGGAGTCAAGATGGCGGAGAAGTAGCAGGCTGAGATGACATCAGGCAGCAGGAGATCAGCTAGATAGCCTATCAAACCATTCCGAACACCTACGAATCCAACAGGAGATCGAAGAAAAGAACAGCAACAATTCTAGAAACAGAAAATCGACCACTTTCTAAAAGGTAGGACCAGCAGAGAAGTGAATCCAACGCGACGGGAAGATAGACCCCAGGGGGAGGGGCCAGCTCCCGGCAGTCAGCGGAGCACAAAATCAGGACTTTTAAAAGTCTGCGCCACGGAGGGACATCGCTCCAGAGGCTAAACTGGGGTGAAGAAAGACCTCA
>RCUC01171934.1:0-19569 GCA_003697995.1 Taxidea taxus jeffersonii
AGTTGGGCACTTAACCAGCTTAGTCACCCAGGCACCTCTGAACCTGCTTCATCATCATCATGATCATCATTATCATTATTATTATTTCTTTTTATAAAGATTTGTTTTAGAGAGAGAGTGTGGGTAGGGGAGGGGTAGAGGGAGAAGGAGAGAGAGAGAATGTCAAGCAGCTGGGTGCAGGGCTCAATCTTAGGACCTTAGCCACGACCTGAGCCGAAATCAAGAGTCCAACATGAATGGGCTGAGCTGCCCAGGTGCCCCTACACCTGTTTATTTCTAACATGGGAGTTTACATTTCCTCCCATGCCTGGTTTATAAGAGGCATTCAAATGGAAAGCAGTAGTTATTACATAATACATAAATGCTGGATTATATTTTAGATTACCCTAGATCTCAGTTGAAGTTTTCTGTCTTTGGGTTCGAGGGTCCTGGCCAGTGGAATAAAGTTTCAGATTATGACTTTATTTTTACTGTGGCACCTGATAAAATGATACACAGATGAAGACTTCTTTGCCCATGATTTATTATATTCTGCATTGTTGGAGACAGTACTAGCCTTCAAACTTCTGTCAGGTGTTTGAGGTAGAGCTGTGTTAATTCAAGTCAAACTGCTTGGCTTTCCTTATAGTGCTTCCCTTCATTGGAAGACCTCCAACTGTTGCTATTATTTATGAACATTGACACTTTGATTCCTTTTCTGGCTTAAAGGTAGAGAAATAAAATACAGAGAGCCCAAATGGTAATGTTTTTTGTTATTCCATCCTCCCTTGTTTGTTTTACGGAAAAGCTTGAGTGTATTGCCTTTTAAAACAGGGATGTTGTAAATTTTGTAGATGGAAATAAAGACAGAAGGCCCAGTAATGTGTTAGGTTTGTAATGTCTTTTTTTATTATTTATTTATTTATTTGACAGAGATCACAAGGAGGCAGAGAGGCAGGCAGAAAGAGAGAGAGCGGGGGAAGCAGGCTCCCTACCGAGCAGAGAGCCTGATGCGGGGCTCCATCCCAGGACCCTGAGATCATGACCTGAGCCGAAGGCAGAGGCTTTAACACTGAGCCACCCAGGCGCCCCAAGGGTTGTAATGTCTTAAATATCCTTCAGGTTTGTGTAAGTGATAACTTTGTGAGTTAATCGGGTTTATTGTGAATACTTATATTTCAAATTTGGACCTTTAACAGAGGCAGAAAAAACTTACAGTTGTTGGCTTTGAACGGGTAGTTTTCCTGTTTATTCAGTGTGCTCTAGGTCAGAGTCTGTTAAGGGGTCAAGGAGCTAATTGTTAACCTTTTGACCTGTATATTTTTCCTCAATTTAAAAAATAATACACCACTATTTACATGGCTTAGTCTGATAGGTGAGGGAGATTATTGTTCATGACCTTGAGAGAAGAAAGTAGAATCATTGGGGGGCCTGGGTGGCTCAGTGGGTTAAGCCTCTGCCTTTGGCTCGGGTCATGATCTCAGTCAGGGTCCTGGGATCGAGTCCCGTATCTGACTCTCTGTTCGGCAGGGAGCCTGCTTCCTCCTCTCTCTCTCTCTCTCTCTCTCTCTCTGTCTGCCTCTCTGACTACTTGTGATCTCTCTCTGTCAAATAAATAAATAAAATCTGTAAAAAAAGAAAAAAGAAAATAGTATCATCATAAAGTGGAGGGAGAAAGGCAGTTTCTTTTAATGTTACATTCAAGTTTACCACTTGGTTTATTCTTCCAAGTTAGGGTTATGTGGTTTAGTTTTTATTTGTTGTTTTTGTTTTTTGTTTGTTTTTGTGCCAATGACTTCTATCCAAATAGATGGACTCTCAGAAGAAATTTTTTGCTCATTAATGGTATATCTGGACTAGAAAGCTCAAAAGACGATTATATGAATATCCCTTGAAACAAGGGGACCTTGTTACGAAATGGGTTTTTCAGCGTACTGCATGGATTTTAGCAATTTCAGCTTGTGGTCTCTATATGTCATTTAAACCAGGATTTTTCAGCCAATGTACTACATCAGTGGGAGTTACAGATATGCTGAGGTACTGGTCCCCTCAACCCTCTGGCCATTTATGCAGGCTGCAGAGTGCTAAGCCAATGATCTTGGATCCAAAAGTCTCGATCACTCATCCCAGTATGCCATATGAATACTACTTTCTCTTGGTGTTTTGACATTAAAAAGGCAGTAAGCACTGATAGAGAAAATTTGGTAACTTTTTCTTCTTTTTAACAGTTTTAAAATGCAAAAGGCCACAAATCTTAAAATAATCTTGACTTTAAATTTAGAAAAGACCATTTTAAGGTATCTCTCAGACCCTCAAGTAATTCTCTTTCCACATATAATTCAGGAGATATACCTTAGGGACACCTGGCTGGCTTACTTGGTAGAGCCTGTAACTTATCTCAGGATTATATAAATTTAGTTCCATGTTGGATATGGAGATTGCTTGAAAATAAAATCTTTTGGGGGCACATGGGTGGCTCAGTCATTAAGCATTTGCCTTCGGCTTGGGTCATAATCCCAGGGCCCTGAGATGGAGCCCTACATCGGGCTCCCTACTCAGCGGGAAGCCTGCTTCTCCCTCTCCCACTTCCCTGGCTTATTTATGTTCCCTCTCTCGCTGTCTCTCTCTCTCTCTCTGTGTCAAATAAATAAATAAAATCTTTTTTAAAAAGAAAGGAAAATCCTTTTTTCCCCCCTCAAAAAAAGAAATACTTTAAAAAGAACTATAGTTAAGTGTCCAGCTCTTGATTTCAGCTCAGGTCATGATCTCAGGGTGGTGAGAAGGAGCCCCATGGTAGGTCTGTGCTTGGCAGGCATGGAGTCTGCTTAAGATTATCTCCCTCCCGGGACGCCTGGGTGGCTCAGAGGGTTAAGCCTCTGCCTTCGGCTCAGGTCATGATCTCAGGATCCTAGGATCAAGTCCCGCGTCGGGTTCTCTGCTCAGCGGGGAGCCTGCTTCCCCACCCCCTCTCTCTGCCTGCCTCTCTGCCTACTTGTGATCTCTCTCTGTGTCAAATAAATAAATAAAATCTTTAAAAAAAAAAAAAAGATTATCTCCCTCCCTACCCCCATCTCCCCGCTTATGCACCCTCACTCTTTCAATAAATCTTAAGGAAAAAAAAAGTCTATAAACTATACAAGTTTAGACACTTGTGAAGAAATTCATGTTCTTATTTTTTTGTACAGTGAAGCAAAAACTCAAGTACCCTTGCTTAAAACTGTTGTCTTCACCTGAGTGACTCTGCCACTGTATCTTTTCTGAAGCTGATATTTTGTTAATCATTTGTCAAGCTTCCTCCTCATGCTAGAACATAAATTGAAGCCTAGGATGCATTGTCTTCCTCTTATCCCTTCAGGAAAGGATGGGATGTACTTAGTTTGAGAAATTTAATTGTTTAATATTTATGTAAATTATCAAATTAACCTTTTTAAAATGGAAATTTTATAGTGTTAAAAATCTTATTTTTAATTCGGCCGGGGTTTACAGATTCCTCTGAGTCTGTAACAGAAGCTGCAGACCTTTCCTTCAAAAAATGTACCTGCACAAGCCATTTTGTATATACTTGCAGAGAGTTTCATGGACCTCTGATCTCTATTGATAGACTCTTTCTTTTCTTTTTTTAAGATTTTATTTATTTGACAGACAGAGATCACAAATAGGTAGAGAGGTAGGCAGAGAGAGGGGGAAGCAAGCTCCCTCCTGAGCAGAGAGCCCGATGCGGGGCTCGATCCCAGGACCCTGAGATCATGACCTGAGCCAAAGGCAGAGGCTTTAGCCCACTGAGCCACCCAGGTGCCCCGATGGACTCTATTTTCAATGCTATAATTTATGAAGCCCAAATAATAGTTTCCCCTTTTTATTATTTTTAGTTCTGTAACATTTGCCTGATTTATCATTTGTCACGGCATTATACTCTTTCAACAAACATTTCTGGACCATATGCAGCTTTCTGTGATAGACTCCTGAGCGTACAGAGGCACTATTTTCTGCCCTTGGAATTTTGTTTAGCTAGAAAGATGGATGTGTGACAGTACAGTGACTGTGTTAGATGGAAGGAGTAAACAAAGAGTGCTATTGGAGTGCAGAGGAAGGGTCTTAACCATTAGAACTTTTCTGTAAATCCATGTTTGATTCTGCGTTTCTTTCTTTCTTTCTTTCTTTCTTTCTTTCTTTCTTTCTTTTTTTTATTTGACAGACAGATCACAAGTAGGCAGAGAGGCAGGCAGAGAGAGAGAAGGGGAAGCAGGCGCCCCACTGAGCAGAGAGCCCGAGTCGAGGCTTGATCCCAGGACACTGGGATCATGACCCGAGCTGAAGGCAGAGGCTTTAACCCACTGAGCCACCCAGGTGCCCCTCATTCTGCGTTTCTTAATTGGCAAAAGGTATATTGAGAATTGGAATTCTAAATAGTCTTTTAAATTGAGGACTTAAATGTGCTTGCCACTGCATGTAATAATGCTGGATATTTTCTTCGCCCATATTTCTCCTCAGTTACCTTTGTAAGATACGTAGTATTAATTTTCTAATCTTACATATGTATTTAGTATAGAGCAGGGATTGCTAACCCAAATACCTACAGGAGTCAGACCAATAAGATAAATGAATTGTCCAGGTTTACCTGTGGCATCTCCAGTGGGTTGGGTTTTAGAGGCTGTTGTTGGATAACACAAGTTAGCTGATCCAAGTGATTTTTATGGGTGCAGGAATACAGAATTATTGTTACTTAACAGACCTACCTACTTTTCTTCTTCTTCTTTTGAGAAATTGAAGGTTAATATTTTGTTGTTTTTAGGGTTGGCAGCTAAGTCACACTTAAATATTTATAATAAGGAGCACCTGGGTGGCTCAGTGGGTTAAGCCTCTGCCTTCGGCTCAGGTTGTGATCCCGGAGTCCTGGGATCGAGGCCCGCATCGGGCTCTCTGCTCAGCATAGAACCTGCCTCCCCCCCTCTCTCTGCCTGCCTCTCTACCTATTTGTGATCTCTCTCTCTTTCAAATAAATAAATAAAATATTTTAAAAATATATTTATAATGAAAAATTTTAGTACATAATTCAGCTTTTGTACTATAATATGTAATATTATATAATATGTAATATTATAATATGTGATAATATGTAATAGCTGATTGACTTTTTTAAGGATTTGTTTTGTTTTGTTTTTTGGTTTTGTTTTTTTTTAAGAGCAAGAGCATGTGTGCATGCATGATTTGGGAGAGAGGCAGAGAGAGGGGGGAACCAGACTCCATGCTGAGCAGGGAGCCCAATGCGTGCTTGATCTCACATCCCTGAGATTGTGACCTGAGCCAAAACCAAGAGTTGGACACTGAACCGGCTGTGCAACTCGGGGGCCCCATAGCTGATTCACTTTTTGAAAACACTGAAAAACTTGTACATGAATGTTCTTTATAGCAGCATTGTTCATAGTGGCCAAAGAGAGGAAGCAGTGCATATGTCTTATCAACTGATGGATGAACAAAATGTAGTAAAGCCTTACAGTAGATTCAGCTGTATAAAGCTGAATGAACTATTATGACAGAAACTGCAACATGGATGGACCTTGAAAACATACTAAATGAAAGAAGCCACACAAGATCACATTGCGTGATTGATTCAATTTGTATGAAATGTCCAGGATAGGCAAATCCATAGAGATAGGAAATTGGCAGGGGTGGTGGAGTATTGGGTTTCTTTTTGATGTGATAGAAATGTTCTGGAATCAGATAGTGATTATGGTTGCACATTGTAAATATACTAAAAACTAAAAATAAACTAAAAACGTTGAGTTGTGCACTTTAAAAGAGTAAGTTTTATGTAGTGTGGATTTTATTTGAGGTTTTTTTTTAAGATTTTATTTATTTATTTGAGAGAGAGAGAGCAGGAGAGAGTCAGAGGGAGAAGCAGACTCCCTGCTGAGCAGGGAGCCCAGTGTGGGACTCCATGGTCATGACCTGAGCCGGAAGACAGTCTCTTAACCAGCTGAGCCACCCAGGCACCCTTGTATGAGTTTTTAAAATTAAAAAAAAAAAAATCTGTGTGAGCCAAATAGGATATTGTTTGCTGTATAACAGAATGAGTAAGTAGGCTGTGGATCTCGACAATAAATCACTGCCTCTCTGTGACCTTATAGCGATTACTCCAGTTCGCCTTCTGTAAAATGGGGAAGATATTACCTACGACTTGGACTTGTTAGGTTTAAAAGTAGTAAATATAAATCCTAAGATGCGGTGACTGACCCTCCACAGGCTTTCATATATCATTAGAGTTGGAAGCCAGCCAGTGTTTGCTGCCCTAAGTTCCATCCTGTTTTTTATTGTTGGCAAGTTTAGAACAACCCACCCTGTTGTTTACTGCTTAGTGGTCACCTATGTAACCTCCATGACATTAAAGGAAAAAGTAGGAGAGGGTATTAATCCTTATATTCTGCAGTTTCCTCACTATAATCCAATAACAGAGTCAGGGTCATATTTCTTCTCAGTGGTTCCAGTGTTCCCATTCTTTCTATAACCTCCTGGTGCCTTATAATTCCAAGGTTCATGTCTCTCAGTAATAACTTTCTGTGGCTCTATCACAGAGTGTCAGGCACTGTGCTGATCACATGGGTAAATCACATAGCCTCATAAATGTTTGTGGCTCCAGGGGCACCTGGGTGGCTCAGTTGGTCTGCCTTTAGTTCAGATCATGATCTGTGGGTCATGGGATGGAGCCTTATGTTGGGCTCCCTGCTCAGCGGGGATTCTGCTTCTCCCTTTCCCTCTACACTACACTCATCCTCTCTCTCTCTCTCTCTCTCTCTCTCTCTCTCTCAAATTTAAAAAAAAAAAAGCTTGTGATTCCAAAGAAACATCTCTCACACATATTGGCTGGTTTCATATCTCATTGGGAAATAATATTATGACTGTTTTAAAACTCTGGTATTGGTGATGATGTGCTTTACATTTAAGACCAAAGAACATCTTTAAAATTAGATGCAGATCAAAAATACCCATCATAGAGCCGAACTGCTTTTCTCAGTTTTGAACATGAGCAGGTCCATATGCAAGCAAGATTGATTTTTGCCAAAATATGGTATATGTTACTGTAATAGTTTGTGAAACATTTATGGAACACATCCCCATGCTAGGCACTGTGATAAATACAGGCCATATACCAAGAGAAATAAATTATGTTTTAGGTCCTGGAGTTTATAATCTATTTAGAAAAGAGAATTGCATAAACAAGACAATTGATAATGTAATGAGTATATGGGGGTGCTTTGGTCCCTTAGAGGAGCACTTGGCTCATTTTGGAAAGGTATAGAAAGGCTTTATCATGGATGTAAGACCTGGCTGATTCTTGAGGGGTGAGTGGAGTTTCCCCTAGCAAGCATTATTGGAGGCATAAAATTAAAGTCACAGAGAAGGAAAAAGCATGTTCAGCATTCATTTGCTTAATGTTTTAAAAGTTTAAAACTTCTTAAAAGTGTTAGAAATGTTAAGCAGTACAGTAGAAAGACATTAAAATAGAGGAGAGGTTATAAACTGATATCCAGTTACAGTACTGATTGAACTGGTTATGGGACTACTCGGGCTTTCATTTCTTCTTGTGTTAGTTTTGGTAATTCTTTCCTCTAGGAATATCAAATTTACTGGCATGAAATTGTGTTATCCTGTCTTTAGTTATCCTATGTTTTAGGATATAGCATACGATAAATTCCCCCTTAAAAGTTTTATTTTTACAATTAATATAAGTAAAATTGGTTCCTTTTTATGTGTACAGTTCAGTGGACTTTAACACATGGAGAGATTTTGGTAACCACCATTACAACGAAGACAGAGCAATTAATTATACCACCTCCGTCATGTACCCTCAGTAGTCACACCCAGCCTCCTATCCCTATTCTCTGGCAGCCACTATTCTGTTTTCAATTATTGTGGTTTTATCTTTCCAGAAATGTTAATAAATGAAATCAAACAATATATAGTATTTTGAAACTCACTTTTTTAAACAGCATGTTGCCCTTGAGATTCATTGAAGTTGCATCAATAGTTAGTTCCTTTTTATTGCTGAGCAATAAAATTGCTGAGTGTTCCATTGTATGGGTGGACCACAGTTTATCCATTTAGTTAACACTCTTTGGTGATTATGAATAGAGCTGCTATAAATGTATATGTATGGGCTTTTATGAACATTAGTTTTTATTTATCTAAGGTAAATATATGTGATGGGGATTGCTGGGTCATGTGAAAAATGTAACTGCCAAATTGTTTTCCAGAACCAGCTATATACCATGTTGCGTTCCCATTAGCATGTGTGAGTGTTAGTTTTTCCATATTCTCTCTAGCACCAAGTATTGGCACTATTTTATTTTTAATTTTTAAATAACTTTAGGTTTATAGAAGAGTTGTGAAGATAAAGTCCTCAAATGCTGTTCACCCAGTTCCCCCTAGTGTTAACATTTCACAAAAACATGACACTTGATTAAACCTAAGAGATAAAACAATAATACAATAATACAATACTGTTAACTAAAATGGACTTTATTTGGATTTTACCAGTTATGTTTTCTGGTCCAGGATCCAGTCCAGGATACCACATTACATTAGTCATCATGTCTCCTTAGTTTCCTCCAGTCTGTGATAATTTTTCAGTCTTTCCTTGATTCTCAAGACTGACACTTCTGGAGAAGACTGGTGAGGTTGTAGAATGCTTTTCAATTTAGGTTTGACTGATGTTTTCTCATAATTAGATTATGGTTATGAATTTTGGAGAATACCACAGGTGACATGTCTTTCTCATCATGATGATTGCATTAAGGTTATGTGGTGTTAATATAATTTATCTTTAGTGATGTTTAGGTTGTGTCTGCCACGTTTTTCCGCCCTAGAATTATTATTTCTCTCTTTACATACTTATTTATTAGAAGGGCTTTCCTAAGTCCAGTACAGTTTCAAGGGGAAGAACATTAAGTTCCACCTCCTCGAAGGAGGCATACCAAATGATTTATGGACTATGTTAAAACCACCAGAGTAATTAATGAGGATTGGAGGAGATTCTTAGAAGCTATGCAGGTAATTCTGTTTCTCCTAAAAGTTTTACTAAGTTTAGCATCTGTCAGTGGATCATGGCTGCAGCAATTACTATTGCTGGCCTAATGGAAATTTTCTCTTTCTTTCTGGACGTAAATGTAAATTGGAATTCTTATGTAGGGAAGATTTTCAAAATTTAATTACTTAGTGTGGACTCGTGAATATTTATTTTACTCTTGAGAGTCACAATCTAATTCCATCATTATTACTCAGATTGTTCAACCTTTGGCAGTTGGTGCTCCTTCCAGTTGGCTCCCATGTCCCTTTGACTACAAGATCACCTGCCCCATTCTAGAATCAGCCATTTCTCCAAGGAGCTGTCATTCCTTTTATTAGAGAAAATTATTGAGAAACCAATATGTGGGCACTAGTTAACTGTCATTGCTACTTGTTGACACTGTTTCTAGTAGCTCTCAGTGGACAGAGCTAGGAATTTGCATTCCTTAATACTTTGTTGTGTACAGTTCTGTGGGTTTTGACAATGCTTTGAGTAACAAATCCACCTCTACAGTGTTATACAGAACATTTCATTGTTATGGGACAGTCACTCATCTGTTCTCTTTATGGTTTGCCTTTTCTAGAATGTCCTATAAATGGAAGTATGCAATATGTAGCTTGTTGTTTTTAAAGATTTTAAGTAATCTCTACATCCAGCATGGGGCTTGAACTTAAAACTTCAAGATCAAGAGTCATATGCTTTACCAGCTGAGCCAGCCAGGCCACCCAGTATGTAGCTTTTTGGATCTGGCTTCTTCACTTAGAGAAATATATTTAAGATTCATCCATGTTGTTCAGATCAGTTGTTTTCCATTGTGTGCTTGTACCACCATTTGTGTATCCATTCACGTGTTGTACATCTTGATTGTTTCAATTATTTTGCAGTTACATATAAAGCTGCTATCAACATTCAGGTATAGGTTTTTGTGTGAGCATTGGTTTTCAGTTCACTTGAAAAAATACCTAAGAATGGGAATGCTAGGTTGTACGGTAAATATATGTTTAACTTTGAGAAACTGCCAGACTTTTCTAAGATGGCTATACATACCATGTTGCATTCCCGTCAGGAATGAATTAGTTTCTGTTACTCTGCTTCCTCACCAGCTTTTGGTATTGACTTTTTATTTTATTTTATTTTTAAATTTTAACCATTTTAGTAGATCCATAGTGTATCTCTATTTTATTTGTGAGAGAGAGAGCGCGTGCACACCTACACACACAGGGTGAGCGGCAGGCAGGGGGAGAAGCAGGCTCCCTGCTGAGCAAGAAACCCAATGCAGGACTCTATCCCAGGACCCTGGAATCATGACCTGAGCTGAAGGCAGATTCTTAACCAACTGAGCCACCACATCCCTTCATTTTTATTTTAATTTGACTTTCCCTAATGATTAACAATATTGTGCATCTTTTCTTAGGCTTATCCATAGATCTTGTTTCGCAAAGTGTCTGTTCAGATCTCTTGCCTCTTTGTTATTTGGGTTGTTTTCTTATTTTTGAGTTCTTTATATATTATACATTAAGTCTTTTATCATATATGTGACTTACAAATATATTTTCCCTATCTGTGGTTTATTTTTCATTCTCTTAGCAGTGCTTTTCACAGAGAAGAAATACCTTAATACTTGATGATGAAGTCCAGTTTATCCATTTTTATTTTTATGAATTATGCTTCGGCATTATGTTTTAAGACCACTGCCTAATCCTAATTCCAGGTCCCCACGTTACAAGATTTTCTTCTAAAGGTTTGAAAATGTTATGTTTTATATTTAGATCTACCATTCATTATGAATTGCTTCTTATATAATGTGTGTAAGGTTTAGGATGAAGTACAAGATTTAGCATATGGATGTGCAAATGTTCCAAAACCTCTTAGAGAAAATATTACCCTTTCTCCATTGAACCGCCTTTGTACCATTGTCAAAAACCAACAGGCCATATTTGTATGGCTCTATCTCTGTATTCCCCATTGTGTTCCACTGATCTGTTTTAGCCCTTTGCCAGTACCACACTGTTTTAGTAACTGTGGCTTTGTAATAACTTGAAGATTTGTGTGATTCCTCCAGTGTTATTTTTCTTTTTCAAAACTGTTTGATTATTCTAGTTCTTTTGGATCTTTTTTTTTAAAAAAAAGAAGAGATTTTATTTATTTGACATAGAGCGAGCATGGGTAGAGGCAGAAGGAGAGGGAGAGGGAGATACAAACTCCCAGCTGAGCAGGGAGCCCAACGGACTCAATCCCAGGACCCTGAGATCATGACCTGAGCCAAAAGGCAGACACTTAACCAACCACCCCAGATGCCCCTGGACTTTTTTTTTTTTTTTTAATCTAGTCTGACAATCTTTATCTTTACCTGGATAATTTATTTCATTTATGTTGAATATAATTAGTCATATTTCAATTTAACTTTTCTCTCACCGTTTCTTATGTTCTGAGGTTCTTTCTCTTTTTCTTATCTTTTTTGGGGGTTCTTTTTATCATTTCATTTCTCCCCCTTTCTAGTTTTGAAATACGTCATATTTTTATTTTATAAGTAGATACCATCATAGATGATAATAACTTTGATAATAACTTGGAACTGTTATTTATCGAAGTCTAATATTAATGGTCAGTCTTTGCTTGAACTTTTCCATACATTTTTATTTTGCTTGCTCTTTTCTCTTTCAACACAAACCTTCCAGATGGGATTATTGTTCTTTATCTTCTTTATTTAGAGATATTTTCTGGATATAGAATTAAAATCTAGCAAATTTTTTTCCTTAGCACACTGAAGGTATTAAACTGTCGTCAGGCTTCATTGTTGCTTTTGGAAAATCAGCTGTTCTGAGTTGCTTCTTTGGATGTAGTCTGACTTCTCTGCCTGCTTTTTCAGCTTCTCTCCTTTGATTTTTCTGCTGTTTTATTATTGTATGTTGTGGATTTTTTTTTTTAATTCTCTTTGGAATTTGTTGGCTTCTGGAATGTGGTTGTGTTGATTTCTTCTGGGAAATTTTCAGCTATTACACCTCTTTCAAATATTGCCTTTGCCCTGTCCCATTTTCTCCTTTTTTTTTTTTTTAAGATATTATTTATTTATTTGAGAGAGAGCATAAGAGTGGGGGAGAGTCAGAGGGAGAAGCAGACTCCCTGCTGAGCTGGGAGCCTGATGAGGAACTTGATCCCAGGACTCTGGGATCATGACCTGAGCCAAAGGCAGTCACTTAACCAACTGAGCCACCCAGGCATCCCCCCTCTCTCCTTTTCCTGTAGTCCTGATCAAAAGTATACCAAACCATTCCACAGTTTCTTTTTAAAAATTCTATTTTGTTCTTTTCACTTCTTGAAACCTAGAGTATCTTGTTGCTTCATATATTCTGAAGCTTGTCTTTTATTTCTATAAGCATAGTCCCCATGGTTGTTTGGAGTTTAAGCTTGATAAGTTCAGAAGTCTCTGTAGGACTTTTGTGTTCTTTTTCTGCCAGTTCTTACTCTTGTAGTCTTTTCCAAGTAACTAGTTATCTTTGATTACAGGTTGCATATATTATATTTGAAAAATAATTTGTAGGAATCATTTGAGGCCCATAATAGCAGGGTCCCATGTCCATCCCCCCCCCCCCCCCGAGAGCTTACTCATGTCAGGTATCTGGACGTTGCAGGTCCAGGGACCACCTTAAAGCAAGCTTCATATCTGATACTCCCTCCATAGGGATGTAATTCTTCCCTGGCTCTTCCATTTCCTATTTACTCTCACCCTAAGGTTGTAACCCTCCGAAGTCAGCTTATTATGGTCTCCTTTGAGACTCCTCCCCTTGTGAAGGCCCTGTGCTTTCCATCAGGACAAATTTCTAATTTTCAGAGATCAACAAAGACACTTTGCGCTTCCTTCCTTCTTTGCTTCTCTGGGTTCTCATTTTCTCTTTGCTGTAGGCTATAATTGTTTATCTGTTTTATTTAAGAGTGAGAAAATGAGAATGTGTGTATGTATGAGAGTGAGTGAGTGTAAGTGTTTAATCTGTTCTCTAGCTGTTCTCAGTGGGAAGATTGACCCAAATAACCTAGCCCACCTTTACTGAAAACAGGAAAATGCTACAGGCTTGGTTTCTTTGAAAACTGATAACCTCTAGTTACACTTTCATGGATCTAAACCCCCTAGCTCTTTGTCCTTCCTAGGCATTTGCTTTGTGACCTCTGTAGTAGAACTTATCTGTATGAGTAGAGAAAGGAAGAGAATGAGATCTGAATTGCAATGGTTATGAGTTAATAATTTTTTTAAGGCACACATTAGTAACAGTCAAGTAGTGTTCCAGTATCCAAATCTGATATTAAAGGTCTTGCTGATCAGATGTACTTCTTTCTTTCTTTTTTTTTTTTTTTAAGATTTTATTTATTTGACAGACAGAGATCACAAATAGGCAGAGAGGCAGGCAGAGAGAGGGTGGGGGAAGCAGGCTCCCTGCTGAGCAGAGAGCCTGATATGGGGCTGAATCCCAGGACCCTGAGATCATGACCCGAGCCTAAGGCAGAGGCTTTAGCCCCCTGAGCCACCCAGGTGCCCCTGATGTACTTCTTTCTTATAGGGCATAATGAGTTGAGTTGTGCCAGCCTCTTATCAGAGGGTATAATGTTTTAGGGTATAATGTTCCCAGTCTTTAAAATCCTTAACTTGTTTGAAGTCTTGTGCTTTACAGTTTTCTTGTTTTACTGTTTCTCATCTGAATAGTTCCTGTGCATCCTTCAAAACTAAGCTTAGGGGGTGCCTGGGTGGCTCAGTTGGTTAAGCGACTGCCTTCGGTTCAGGTCATGATCTCAGGGTCCTGGGATCGAGCCCCGCATCAGGCTCCCTGCTCACTGGGGAGCCTGCTTCTCCCTCTCCCTCTACTGCTCTGCCTGCTTGTGTCTCTTGCTCTCTCTGTCAAATAAATAAATAAAAATCTTTAAAAAAAAAACCAACTAAGCTTAGATGTTATTTTTTTCCTGGCAGCTTTCCCCAAGCATTGGGGTACTCCATTAATATTGAGTGAATGGTGGTGGGTGGGTAGGTAACTTAAATTCCCTTCAGTGCCTGCAGAGCGCCTTGACTTAATTCTTTCAAGCACTGGTCACTTGAGATGTGATGGACTGTTTTCTTTGTCAAGGGCAGAGATGATTCCCTTTATTCTCCAGGGCCTGGAGAAAGAATCTCTTCCTGGCAATTGCCACACATTTCCTGGTACATAATAATTCTTTAATAAATGCTTACTGAGTGAACATTATGCTTTTAATTTGAAAGGAAGAGAGAACTTGAGGGATTAAGGGCAACTATGGGTACATGTAACAAGTAATTCAGATAGTATTAACTACTGTTTTGTGTGTGTGTGTTTATTTGGCCTTCTAGGCAGTGCCACTTTGAAAGGGTGAAAGGTGGGGCGCCTGGCTGGCTCAGTCTGTGGAGTGTGTGAATCTTGGTCTCTGGGCTGTGGGTTCGAGCCCATATTGGGTGTAGAGATACTTAAAAATAAAAATCTTTTTAAAAAGAGAGGGGGGGAGGCAAGTTTCTATGATTTGTCTTTACTTTAACCAGGTGCGAGTATAGTTATGTTCTCCCTGAGTTTGTTCTACAAATCCTGTTTCTCTTGCCAGTTTATGCTACCCGATTGCTAGGAAGAATTCATTCTCTGCAGCAGCAGTGCTAAGAAGGTGTTGTTTTCCTTATACAACTGCTTTTTCCCTGAATGAGCAGTCTTAAATCATGCAGTCAGTGCAATGTAAGCACATTCCTCATTCTTTACTGTAGAAATCTTTGCCCTGTCTGGATGATTATGAGATCTTGTTCTTTCACTGTGGTTGATCTAGGGATGGGAGGGTTTTTGTGGGTTTTTCTTAAGATGGAGACTCTAAAAAACATCAGGATTAAAAGAACTGATGAAACCATATTATCTGAAAGCGGACTTTTTAAATTTAAAGTTAGAGAATAATCTTTTCCAGTTCCACTAAGGAATTCATCTATAAAAATACATTGGCACAGTCCATATAGTTCACTGGCCCAAATCCAGCATGTAATTTGATTTTGTAAATAAAGTGTTATTGAAACATTAGAAAAAAAATACATTGGCACAGATGATTAATCTGACATGCAGTTTTCTGGTATTGGACCATTTACTAATTTTCTTTTTAGTTGCTAGACTGAAAAACAGAAATATGGAGTAGAAGAGATTAGAGGAAGGGATTTGTTGAGGACAAGGGGAATTTTTATTGAAATTAAGTAGTTCTGTATTCCATTTATGTTGATAAACATGATTTTGGCAGTAAACATTTTAACCTTATGGTTGGGTGGAGTTTTCCTTGCATGTTATTAAAGAAGAGGTTAAACAGAACTGTATAACTGGCTTTGGTTGTAGGTGTGGTCTGACTTTAGTAGGGTAAATTTTGTTGACAGAATTTTTCAGTTGATTAATTGGCTTCTATTAGTCTAAGCATTAAAGAAACAAAATGTAGCCATTGTCTTCAGAGTCTGTCTGAAAGCTTTTTAGGTAGTAGTCTATGAAATTATTAACCACCAAAGTTCCACCTCCTTTTATGCAATTACGTGAGAACAGTAAGGATGAAGTTAGGTCATTTAAAATGGAAGTTATTTAATACTTTCTCTGTAAGTCAGATTTTCTTAAGATATGCTTGTATTATAAACACTAGATGGGAAAATTGACCTTCAGGATTTCTAGGACTCAGGTACTCTACCTAATTTCTAAACAAGCTTTTTGTAAAAATTGCTAAAATAAGGTTTTGCCAGTATTCTCTTAGTTTTAACTCTTGTGGGGAGAAAAAGACAAATCTTAACCATGGCCCTGTTATTTAAGAGAGGAATCTGTAATACTGAGAGAGAACTTGTATGCAAAGGGAATACCTACTCCGGAACCCTTGAGTCAGTCTTCCGGTTCTCTTAGCTGCGTACCACATGGCCAGAATAGGGGCACCCAACCTTCTGGAGGTAAACTTCATTTTCATTTCATTTTTGGGAAAAAAACAAACCTTGATTTGATCAGCAAATAATATTTAGGGAACACTCTGCAAGGTGCAGAGCCTTAAACTGGGTTCTGTACATTCAAAGGATAAATCAGACATGGATCTTGACCTCAGAGAGCTGAGTGCCTAATAAGGAAATTAAGGTTTGAGGATTGCTGTATATGAGATAGAAAGTGACAAGTTTTATAGCAGTGAAAACAGTTGAACTTTATAGGCCAGCCACCTAAGCTTTGAATCCCAAATCACTCCTGGATATTCATGGCCAAGCAACTGAACTTATTTAGGCCGTTTTCTTACTTGTAGATAAGGGAAGGAAATGTCTAACCATAGAACTGGGAGGGTTAGCTATTTAAAGCTTGAGAAGGCTCTTTTAGCTCCAGACTGCTTATTCATTATCCATTTTAATGTCTCATCCATTTTAACCTAGTCCAAAACCTGACCTATGAGTTCTCTTCCAGAAGTTTTCTATCCCCCATAAGTGGTATCAAAAGTACTTCTAGGGGCACCTGGGTGGCTCAGTCATTGGGCACCTGCTTTTGGCTCAGGTCATGATCCCAGGGTCCTGGGATTGAGCCTCGTGTTGGGCTCCCTGCTCAGCGGGAAGCCTGCATCTCCCTCTTGCACTCCCCCTGCTTGTATACCCTCTCTCACTGTCTCTGTCTGTCAAATAAGTAAAATCTTTTAAAAAAAAAAAAAAAAAAGATACTTCTAGGGGTGCCTGGGTGCCTCAGTTGGTTAAGTGTCCAACTCTTGATTTTTTGTTGAAGTCATGATCTCAGGGTTGTGGGCTCGAGTTCTGCATGGAGCAGTCTGCTTCTCTGTCCCTCTACCCCCTCTCCCTGCTCTCACGCTCACTCATTCTTGCATACACACTCTATGAAATAAAATTTGTTTTTAAATATCTCTAGCCAGAAATCTGAAAGTCACCTCCCACTTCTTAACCCATTATCTAGTCCACCCAGAGTTACTGATTTTATACCATAAATTTTGTTTCTCAGATCTGTGCACTTACCTCCATTGCTACCACCATAGATCAAGCTTTCATCATCACTCTTGCATAAGCTACTGCTAACAGCCTTCTTTCTACCTAAATCTGTTCCTCTGCTTGTCCCACACCCATCCAGAGTGAACTTTTCAAAATGTACACATGGCTCGCTTTTCTGCCTAAAACTCTTCAGTGAGTTTCCATTATCCTTAGCTGCAGATAAAAATTTTTTTTTAAGATTTTATTTATTTATTTGACAGAGATCACAAGTAAGCAGAGAGGCAGGCAGAGACAGAGAGAGGGAAGCAGGCTCCCCACTGAGCAGAAAGCCCCATGCGGGGCTCGACCCTGAGATCATGACCTGAGCTGAAGGCGGTGGCCTAACCCACTGAGCCACCCAGGTGCCCAGATAAAATATTTTTAAAGGCATATTTGTCTCACATTTGTTCTGCCTTTTATTTCCAAGGCCTGGCATAGTATTTTTTTCACAGTAGATGCCCATATATTTAAGGGATGGACAAAAGAAGAAATGTATGAAAGAACCAGCCAGTAATTGAGAAATTTAGCCCATCCCTTTCTTTCATGTTAGGCTGTATATGAAAATACATACACATTTACAGAGGTTGCAAGTGAAATACTATTTCTGAATATAATAATGTTTATCTTTGATGACTTCTCCTTCTTATCTTTTCACATCCCCCTCTTTATCCCTAGCCTATCACTCTCCCCCGTCCCTCTTTGAACCACTTTATTTGTCTGAGATTACTGAAGTTACAGTTGAAGAACTCTTGCATTTCTTCTCCCTATGTAATGAAGGCCAACCACTTGACATTCATGTGAACAGCTCTCTTACTGTAAACAGATTATTTGGTATGCATGTTAGTAAAGTGAAGCACCTCTTCGGGTGCTACAAAACCACTGGTAGTCCTCCCAATGGGAAATCAAGTCCACCAGTTCATAAATTAGGTCCCAGCTGATGAGGCACAAAGCTGCAAGGGTCAGTCAAACAAGTACTTGAGAATCTCAGGAGTTTCATTAGTGAATAGTGTTGCTCTGCTTTTCACAGAGAATGCCAAGGCCTTAAGAAAGCAGAGGAACACTGGGTGATAAAACTGAAGATACACAGACTAGTAAATGAGAGTTGGGGAATGTTTTCCATGTGACTCAGGTGATTTCCAGGGAAAAAATGAAGTCTCATTTTATGATGTCACGTTCACCCATGATTTGGCCCTCTCAGGCTGGGAGTTAGCTACAGCTCCTATTATTTTTGTATTTATTTAAAGAAAATATGGTTAAGTTGGTAAATTTTATGTTTTACCACAGTTTTCATGAATAACATGTTTCAACAAAAGAGTGGTACAAGGAACATCTGTATCCTCTTTACTCAGATTTACCTATTGTAATTTTTTTAAAGATTTTATTCATTTATTTGAGACAGACAGCAAGAGTTGGGGGAGGGACGGGGAGAGGGAGAAGAAGACTCCCCACTGAGCAAGGATTCCCAACCCCAACATGGGGCTCTCTCCCAGAACCCTGAGATCATGACCTGAGCCAAAGGCAGACAGATGTTTAACCCACTGAGCCACCCATGTGCCCCTAAAGGAGATACAAGTTTTATTGAATACACTGCAAGGGAGCAGCAGGCAGGACAGAAGACGAGAGGCTCTCTGCCATGGGGCAGATAGTGGGTATGATAGTATTGTTTTTTACATCATTTACCCCGCTCCAGTACAGAATACAGTCTAGGGACAGGACACTGTGTATAGTCATGTTTCTTCTATCTTGCCTGCCTTTTTTATGTTTTATAATATTGACATTTTTGAGTACAGTGTATCCTCCTCCTTTTATAGAAGCTTCCTCGTTTTCTGTTTGTCCAGTGTTTCCTTGTAATTAAGTTGAGATTATACAATCTGGGCCAGATGTGTTCTCGGGTTATGAAATCTGGAGACTCAGTACATTTTTAATCAATGCAGAGTAAAGGGAATCAACAAATGCTACAGGAATTGTTAAAAGGAGATAAATAGATTGGAATGGGCAGGGAAGACATCACAGCCTACCAATTAGGTAGACTTAGTTTACTGATTTGGAAGAAAGCATGTTTCTGAAATTCACTACTTTTCCTTCTGTGTCAAATTTTGCATTAGTTGGGGCGCCTGGGTGGCTCAGCGGGTTAAAACCGCTGCCTTCGGCTCAGGTCATGATCCCAGGGTCCTGGGATCGAGCCCCGCATCGGGCTCTCTGCTCTGCGGACAGCCTGCTTCCTCCTCTCTCTCTGCCTGCCTCTCTGCCTACTTGTGATCTCTGTCTATCAAATAATAAATAAAATCTTTTAAAAAAATTTTGCATTAGTTGAGGCAATATATTACTGTCTTCTACCAGTTTTTATTAAACTTGCTCCTATATTAAATAAATCAAGAGGAAAATTTCTGGGAGTGCCTGGGTGGCTCAGTGGGTAAGCCTCTGCCTTCAGCTCATGTCATGATCTCAGTGTCCTGGGATCGAGCCCCCCTCTTTGCTCGGTGGGGAGCCTGCTCCTCCCTACATCAAATAAATAAATAAAATATTT
>RCUC01171935.1:0-19528 GCA_003697995.1 Taxidea taxus jeffersonii
AGTTGGGCACTTAACCAGCTTAGTCACCCAGGCACCTCTGAACCTGCTTCATCATCATCATGATCATCATTATCATTATTATTATTTCTTTTTATAAAGATTTGTTTTAGAGAGAGAGTGTGGGTAGGGGAGGGGTAGAGGGAGAAGGAGAGAGAGAGAATGTCAAGCAGCTGGGTGCAGGGCTCAATCTTAGGACCTTAGCCACGACCTGAGCCGAAATCAAGAGTCCAACATGAATGGGCTGAGCTGCCCAGGTGCCCCTACACCTGTTTATTTCTAACATGGGAGTTTACATTTCCTCCCATGCCTGGTTTATAAGAGGCATTCAAATGGAAAGCAGTAGTTATTACATAATACATAAATGCTGGATTATATTTTAGATTACCCTAGATCTCAGTTGAAGTTTTCTGTCTTTGGGTTCGAGGGTCCTGGCCAGTGGAATAAAGTTTCAGATTATGACTTTATTTTTACTGTGGCACCTGATAAAATGATACACAGATGAAGACTTCTTTGCCCATGATTTATTATATTCTGCATTGTTGGAGACAGTACTAGCCTTCAAACTTCTGTCAGGTGTTTGAGGTAGAGCTGTGTTAATTCAAGTCAAACTGCTTGGCTTTCCTTATAGTGCTTCCCTTCATTGGAAGACCTCCAACTGTTGCTATTATTTATGAACATTGACACTTTGATTCCTTTTCTGGCTTAAAGGTAGAGAAATAAAATACAGAGAGCCCAAATGGTAATGTTTTTTGTTATTCCATCCTCCCTTGTTTGTTTTACGGAAAAGCTTGAGTGTATTGCCTTTTAAAACAGGGATGTTGTAAATTTTGTAGATGGAAATAAAGACAGAAGGCCCAGTAATGTGTTAGGTTTGTAATGTCTTTTTTTATTATTTATTTATTTATTTGACAGAGATCACAAGGAGGCAGAGAGGCAGGCAGAAAGAGAGAGAGCGGGGGAAGCAGGCTCCCTACCGAGCAGAGAGCCTGATGCGGGGCTCCATCCCAGGACCCTGAGATCATGACCTGAGCCGAAGGCAGAGGCTTTAACACTGAGCCACCCAGGCGCCCCAAGGGTTGTAATGTCTTAAATATCCTTCAGGTTTGTGTAAGTGATAACTTTGTGAGTTAATCGGGTTTATTGTGAATACTTATATTTCAAATTTGGACCTTTAACAGAGGCAGAAAAAACCCACAGTTGTTGGCTTTGAACGGGTAGTTTTCCTGTTTATTCAGTGTGCACTAGGTCAGAGTCTGTTAAGGGGTCAAGGAGCTAATTGTTAACCTTTTGACCTGTATATTTTTCCTCAATTTAAAAAATAATACACCACTATTTACATGGCTTAGTCTGATAGGTGAGGGAGATTATTGTTCATGACCTTGAGAGAAGAAAGTAGAATCATTGGGGGGCCTGGGTGGCTCAGTGGGTTAAGCCTCTGCCTTTGGCTCGGGTCATGATCTCAGTCAGGGTCCTGGGATCGAGTCCCGTATCTGACTCTCGTTCGGCAGGGAGCCTGCTTCCTCCTCTCTCTCTCTCTCTCTCTCTCTCTCTGTCTGCCTCTCTGACTACTTGTGATCTCTCTCTGTCAAATAAATAAATAAAATCTGTGAAAAAGAAAATAGTATCATCATAAAGTGGAGGGAGAAAGGCAGTTTCTTTTAATGTTACATTCAAGTTTACCACTTGGTTTATTCTTCCAAGTTAGGGTTATGTGGTTTAGTTTTTATTTGTTGTTTTTGTTTTTTGTTTGTTTTTGTGCCAATGACTTCTGTCCAAATAGATGGACTCTCAGAAGAAATTTTTTGCTCATTAATGGTATATCTGGACTAGAAAGCTCAAAAGACGATTATATGAATATCCCTTGAAACAAGGGGACCTTGTTACGAAATGGGTTTTTCAGCGTACTGCATGGATTTTAGCAATTTCAGCTTGTGGTCTCTATATGTCATTTAAACCAGGATTTTTCAGCCAATGTACTACATCAGTGGGAGTTACAGATATGCTGAGGTACTGGTCCCCTCAACCCTCTGGCCATTTATGCAGGCTGCAGAGTGCTAAGCCAATGATCTTGGATCCAAAAGTCTCGATCACTCATCCCAGTATGCCATATGAATACTACTTTCTCTTGGTGTTTTGACATTAAAAAGGCAGTAAGCACTGATAGAGAAAATTTGGTAACTTTTTCTTCTTTTTAACAGTTTTAAAATGCAAAAGGCCACAAATCTTAAAATAATCTTGACTTTAAATTTAGAAAAGACCATTTTAAGGTATCTCTCAGACCCTCAAGTAATTCTCTTTCCACATATAATTCAGGAGATATACCTTAGGGACACCTGGCTGGCTTACTTGGTAGAGCCTGTAACTTATCTCAGGATTATATAAATTTAGTTCCATGTTGGATATGGAGATTGCTTGAAAATAAAATCTTTTGGGGGCACATGGGTGGCTCAGTCATTAAGCATTTGCCTTCGGCTTGGGTCATAATCCCAGGGCCCTGAGATGGAGCCCTACATCGGGCTCCCTACTCAGCGGGAAGCCTGCTTCTCCCTCTCCCACTTCCCTGGCTTATTTATGTTCCCTCTCTCGCTGTCTCTCTCTCTCTCTCTCTGTGTCAAATAAATAAATAAAATCTTTTTTAAAAAGAAAGGAAAATCCTTTTTTCCCCCCTCAAAAAAAGAAATACTTTAAAAAGAACTATAGTTAAGTGTCCAGCTCTTGATTTCAGCTCAGGTCATGATCTCAGGGTGGTGAGAAGGAGCCCCATGGTAGGTCTGTGCTTGGCAGGCATGGAGTCTGCTTAAGATTATCTCCCTCCCGGGACGCCTGGGTGGCTCAGAGGGTTAAGCCTCTGCCTTCGGCTCAGGTCATGATCTCAGGATCCTAGGATCAAGTCCCGCGTCGGGTTCTCTGCTCAGCGGGGAGCCTGCTTCCCCACCCCCTCTCTCTGCCTGCCTCTCTGCCTACTTGTGATCTCTCTCTGTGTCAAATAAATAAATAAAATCTTTAAAAAAAAAAAAAAGATTATCTCCCTCCCTACCCCCATCTCCCCGCTTATGCACCCTCACTCTTTCAATAAATCTTAAGGAAAAAAAAAGTCTATAAACTATACAAGTTTAGACACTTGTGAAGAAATTCATGTTCTTATTTTTTTGTACAGTGAAGCAAAAACTCAAGTACCCTTGCTTAAAACTGTTGTCTTCACCTGAGTGACTCTGCCACTGTATCTTTTCTGAAGCTGATATTTTGTTAATCATTTGTCAAGCTTCCTCCTCATGCTAGAACATAAATTGAAGCCTAGGATGCATTGTCTTCCTCTTATCCCTTCAGGAAAGGATGGGATGTACTTAGTTTGAGAAATTTAATTGTTTAATATTTATGTAAATTATCAAATTAACCTTTTTAAAATGGAAATTTTATAGTGTTAAAAATCTTATTTTTAATTCGGCCGGGGTTTACAGATTCCTCTGAGTCTGTAACAGAAGCTGCAGACCTTTCCTTCAAAAAATGTACCTGCACAAGCCATTTTGTATATACTTGCAGAGAGTTTCATGGACCTCTGATCTCTATTGATAGACTCTTTCTTTTCTTTTTTTAAGATTTTATTTATTTGACAGACAGAGATCACAAATAGGTAGAGAGGTAGGCAGAGAGAGGGGGAAGCAAGCTCCCTCCTGAGCAGAGAGCCCGATGCGGGGCTCGATCCCAGGACCCTGAGATCATGACCTGAGCCAAAGGCAGAGGCTTTAGCCCACTGAGCCACCCAGGTGCCCCGATGGACTCTATTTTCAATGCTATAATTTATGAAGCCCAAATAATAGTTTCCCCTTTTTATTATTTTTAGTTCTGTAACATTTGCCTGATTTATCATTTGTCACGGCATTATACTCTTTCAACAAACATTTCTGGACCATATGCAGCTTTCTGTGATAGACTCCTGAGCGTACAGAGGCACTATTTTCTGCCCTTGGAATTTTGTTTAGCTAGAAAGATGGATGTGTGACAGTACAGTGACTGTGTTAGATGGAAGGAGTAAACAAAGAGTGCTATTGGAGTGCAGAGGAAGGGTCTTAACCATTAGAACTTTTCTGTAAATCCATGTTTGATTCTGCGTTTCTTTCTTTCTTTCTTTCTTTCTTTTTTTTATTTGACAGACAGATCACAAGTAGGCAGAGAGGCAGGCAGAGAGAGAGAAGGGGAAGCAGGCGCCCCACTGAGCAGAGAGCCCGAGTCGAGGCTTGATCCCAGGACACTGGGATCATGACCCGAGCTGAAGGCAGAGGCTTTAACCCACTGAGCCACCCAGGTGCCCCTCATTCTGCGTTTCTTAATTGGCAAAAGGTATATTGAGAATTGGAATTCTAAATAGTCTTTTAAATTGAGGACTTAAATGTGCTTGCCACTGCATGTAATAATGCTGGATATTTTCTTCGCCCATATTTCTCCTCAGTTACCTTTGTAAGATACGTAGTATTAATTTTCTAATCTTACATATGTATTTAGTATAGAGCAGGGATTGCTAACCCAAATACCTACAGGAGTCAGACCAATAAGATAAATGAATTGTCCAGGTTTACCTGTGGCATCTCCAGTGGGTTGGGTTTTAGAGGCTGTTGTTGGATAACACAAGTTAGCTGATCCAAGTGATTTTTATGGGTGCAGGAATACAGAATTATTGTTACTTAACAGACCTACCTACTTTTCTTCTTCTTCTTTTGAGAAATTGAAGGTTAATATTTTGTTGTTTTTAGGGTTGGCAGCTAAGTCACACTTAAATATTTATAATAAGGAGCACCTGGGTGGCTCAGTGGGTTAAGCCTCTGCCTTCGGCTCAGGTTGTGATCCCGGAGTCCTGGGATCGAGGCCCGCATCGGGCTCTCTGCTCAGCATAGAACCTGCCTCCCCCCCTCTCTCTGCCTGCCTCTCTACCTATTTGTGATCTCTCTCTCTTTCAAATAAATAAATAAAATATTTTAAAAATATATTTATAATGAAAAATTTTAGTACATAATTCAGCTTTTGTACTATAATATGTAATATTATATAATATGTAATATTATAATATGTGATAATATGTAATAGCTGATTGACTTTTTTAAGGATTTGTTTTGTTTTGTTTTTTGGTTTTGTTTTTTTTTAAGAGCAAGAGCATGTGTGCATGCATGATTTGGGAGAGAGGCAGAGAGAGGGGGGAACCAGACTCCATGCTGAGCAGGGAGCCCAATGCGTGCTTGATCTCACATCCCTGAGATTGTGACCTGAGCCAAAACCAAGAGTTGGACACTGAACCGGCTGTGCAACTCGGGGGCCCCATAGCTGATTCACTTTTTGAAAACACTGAAAAACTTGTACATGAATGTTCTTTATAGCAGCATTGTTCATAGTGGCCAAAGAGAGGAAGCAGTGCATATGTCTTATCAACTGATGGATGAACAAAATGTAGTAAAGCCTTACAGTAGATTCAGCTGTATAAAGCTGAATGAACTATTATGACAGAAACTGCAACATGGATGGACCTTGAAAACATACTAAATGAAAGAAGCCACACAAGATCACATTGCGTGATTGATTCAATTTGTATGAAATGTCCAGGATAGGCAAATCCATAGAGATAGGAAATTGGCAGGGGTGGTGGAGTATTGGGTTTCTTTTTGATGTGATAGAAATGTTCTGGAATCAGATAGTGATTATGGTTGCACATTGTAAATATACTAAAAACTAAAAATAAACTAAAAACGTTGAGTTGTGCACTTTAAAAGAGTAAGTTTTATGTAGTGTGGATTTTATTTGAGGTTTTTTTTTAAGATTTTATTTATTTATTTGAGAGAGAGAGAGCAGGAGAGAGTCAGAGGGAGAAGCAGACTCCCTGCTGAGCAGGGAGCCCAGTGTGGGACTCCATGGTCATGACCTGAGCCGGAAGACAGTCTCTTAACCAGCTGAGCCACCCAGGCACCCTTGTATGAGTTTTTAAAATTAAAAAAAAAAAAATCTGTGTGAGCCAAATAGGATATTGTTTGCTGTATAACAGAATGAGTAAGTAGGCTGTGGATCTCGACAATAAATCACTGCCTCTCTGTGACCTTATAGCGATTACTCCAGTTCGCCTTCTGTAAAATGGGGAAGATATTACCTACGACTTGGACTTGTTAGGTTTAAAAGTAGTAAATATAAATCCTAAGATGCGGTGACTGACCCTCCATAGGCTTTCATATATCATTAGAGTTGGAAGCCAGCCAGTGTTTGCTGCCCTAAGTTCCATCCTGTTTTTTATTGTTGGCAAGTTTAGAACAACCCACCCTGTTGTTTACTGCTTAGTGGTCACCTATGTAACCTCCATGACATTAAAGGAAAAAGTAGGAGAGGGTATTAATCCTTATATTCTGCAGTTTCCTCACTATAATCCAATAACAGAGTCAGGGTCATATTTCTTCTCAGTGGTTCCAGTGTTCCCATTCTTTCTATAACCTCCTGGTGCCTTATAATTCCAAGGTTCATGTCTCTCAGTAATAACTTTCTGTGGCTCTATCACAGAGTGTCAGGCACTGTGCTGATCACATGGGTAAATCACATAGCCTCATAAATGTTTGTGGCTCCAGGGGCACCTGGGTGGCTCAGTTGGTCTGCCTTTAGTTCAGATCATGATCTGTGGGTCATGGGATGGAGCCTTATGTTGGGCTCCCTGCTCAGCGGGGATTCTGCTTCTCCCTTTCCCTCTACACTACACTCATCCTCTCTCTCTCTCTCTCTCTCTCTCTCTCTCTCTCAAATTTAAAAAAAAAAAAGCTTGTGATTCCAAAGAAACATCTCTCACACATATTGGCTGGTTTCATATCTCATTGGGAAATAATATTATGACTGTTTTAAAACTCTGGTATTGGTGATGATGTGCTTTACATTTAAGACCAAAGAACATCTTTAAAATTAGATGCAGATCAAAAATACCCATCATAGAGCCGAACTGCTTTTCTCAGTTTTGAACATGAGCAGGTCCATATGCAAGCAAGATTGATTTTTGCCAAAATATGGTATATGTTACTGTAATAGTTTGTGAAACATTTATGGAACACATCCCCATGCTAGGCACTGTGATAAATACAGGCCATATACCAAGAGAAATAAATTATGTTTTAGGTCCTGGAGTTTATAATCTATTTAGAAAAGAGAATTGCATAAACAAGACAATTGATAATGTAATGAGTATATGGGGGTGCTTTGGTCCCTTAGAGGAGCACTTGGCTCATTTTGGAAAGGTATAGAAAGGCTTTATCATGGATGTAAGACCTGGCTGATTCTTGAGGGGTGAGTGGAGTTTCCCCTAGCAAGCATTATTGGAGGCATAAAATTAAAGTCACAGAGAAGGAAAAAGCATGTTCAGCATTCATTTGCTTAATGTTTTAAAAGTTTAAAACTTCTTAAAAGTGTTAGAAATGTTAAGCAGTACAGTAGAAAGACATTAAAATAGAGGAGAGGTTATAAACTGATATCCAGTTACAGTACTGATTGAACTGGTTATGGGACTACTCGGGCTTTCATTTCTTCTTGTGTTAGTTTTGGTAATTCTTTCCTCTAGGAATATCAAATTTACTGGCATGAAATTGTGTTATCCTGTCTTTAGTTATCCTATGTTTTAGGATATAGCATACGATAAATTCCCCCTTAAAAGTTTTATTTTTACAATTAATATAAGTAAAATTGGTTCCTTTTTATGTGTACAGTTCAGTGGACTTTAACACATGGAGAGATTTTGGTAACCACCATTACAACGAAGACAGAGCAATTAATTATACCACCTCCGTCATGTACCCTCAGTAGTCACACCCAGCCTCCTATCCCTATTCTCTGGCAGCCACTATTCTGTTTTCAATTATTGTGGTTTTATCTTTCCAGAAATGTTAATAAATGAAATCAAACAATATATAGTATTTTGAAACTCACTTTTTTAAACAGCATGTTGCCCTTGAGATTCATTGAAGTTGCATCAATAGTTAGTTCCTTTTTATTGCTGAGCAGTAGTGTTCCATTGTATGGGTGGACCACAGTTTATCCATTTAGTTAACACTCTTTGGTGATTATGAATAGAGCTGCTATAAATGTATATGTATGGGCTTTTATGAACATTAGTTTTTATTTATCTAAGGTAAATATATGTGATGGGGATTGCTGGGTCATGTGAAAAATGTAACTGCCAAATTGTTTTCCAGAACCAGCTATATACCATGTTGCGTTCCCATTAGCATGTGTGAGTGTTAGTTTTTCCATATTCTCTCTAGCACCAAGTATTGGCAATATTTTATTTTTAATTTTTAAATAACTTTAGGTTTATAGAAGAGTTGTGAAGATAAAGTCCTCAAATGCTGTTCACCCAGTTCCCCCTAGTGTTAACATTTCACAAAAACATGACACTTGATTAAACCTAAGAGATAAACAATAATACAATACTGTTAACTAAAATGGACTTTATTTGGATTTTACCAGTTATGTTTTTCTGGTCCAGGATCCAGTCCAGGATACCACATTACATTAGTCATCATGTCTCCTTAGTTTCCTCCAGTCTGTGATAATTTTTCAGTCTTTCCTTGATTCTCAAGACTGACACTTCTGGAGAAGACTGGTGAGGTTGTAGAATGCTTTTCAATTTAGGTTTGACTGATGTTTTCTCATAATTAGATTATGGTTATGAATTTTGGAGAATACCACAGGTGACATGTCTTTCTCATCATGATGATTGCATTAAGGTTATGTGGTGTTAATATAATTTATCTTTAGTGATGTTTAGGTTGTGTCTGCCACGTTTTTCCGCCCTAGAATTATTATTTCTCTCTTTACATACTTATTTATTAGAAGGGCTTTCCTAAGTCCAGTACAGTTTCAAGGGGAAGAACATTAAGTTCCACCTCCTCGAAGGAGGCATACCAAATGATTTATGGACTATGTTAAAACCACCAGAGTAATTAATGAGGATTGGAGGAGATTCTTAGAAGCTATGCAGGTAATTCTGTTTCTCCTAAAAGTTTTACTAAGTTTAGCATCTGTCAGTGGATCATGGCTGCAGCAATTACTATTGCTGGCCTAATGGAAATTTTCTCTTTCTTTCTGGACGTAAATGTAAATTGGAATTCTTATGTAGGGAAGATTTTCAAAATTTAATTACTTAGTGTGGACTCGTGAATATTTATTTTACTCTTGAGAGTCACAATCTAATTCCATCATTATTACTCAGATTGTTCAACCTTTGGCAGTTGGTGCTCCTTCCAGTTGGCTCCCATGTCCCTTTGACTACAAGATCACCTGCCCCATTCTAGAATCAGCCATTTCTCCAAGGAGCTGTCATTCCTTTTATTAGAGAAAATTATTGAGAAACCAATATGTGGGCACTAGTTAACTGTCATTGCTACTTGTTGACACTGTTTCTAGTAGCTCTCAGTGGACAGAGCTAGGAATTTGCATTCCTTAATACTTTGTTGTGTACAGTTCTGTGGGTTTTGACAATGCTTTGAGTAACAAATCCACCTCTACAGTGTTATACAGAACATTTCATTGTTATGGGACAGTCACTCATCTGTTCTCTTTATGGTTTGCCTTTTCTAGAATGTCCTATAAATGGAAGTATGCAATATGTAGCTTGTTGTTTTTAAAGATTTTAAGTAATCTCTACATCCAGCATGGGGCTTGAACTTAAAACTTCAAGATCAAGAGTCATATGCTTTACCAGCTGAGCCAGCCAGGCCACCCAGTATGTAGCTTTTTGGATCTGGCTTCTTCACTTAGAGAAATATATTTAAGATTCATCCATGTTGTTCAGATCAGTTGTTTTCCATTGTGTGCTTGTACCACCATTTGTGTATCCATTCACGTGTTGTACATCTTGATTGTTTCAATTATTTTGCAGTTACATATAAAGCTGCTATCAACATTCAGGTATAGGTTTTTGTGTGAGCATTGGTTTTCAGTTCACTTGAAAAAATACCTAAGAATGGGAATGCTAGGTTGTACGGTAAATATATGTTTAACTTTGAGAAACTGCCAGACTTTTCTAAGATGGCTATACATACCATGTTGCATTCCCGTCAGGAATGAATTAGTTTCTGTTACTCTGCTTCCTCACCAGCTTTTGGTATTGACTTTTTATTTTATTTTATTTTTAAATTTTAACCATTTTAGTAGATCCATAGTGTATCTCTATTTTATTTGTGAGAGAGAGAGCGCGTGCACACCTACACACACAGGGTGAGCGGCAGGCAGGGGGAGAAGCAGGCTCCCTGCTGAGCAAGAAACCCAATGCAGGACTCTATCCCAGGACCCTGGAATCATGACCTGAGCTGAAGGCAGATTCTTAACCAACTGAGCCACCACATCCCTTCATTTTTATTTTAATTTGACTTTCCCTAATGATTAACAATATTGTGCATCTTTTCTTAGGCTTATCCATAGATCTTGTTTCGCAAAGTGTCTGTTCAGATCTCTTGCCTCTTTGTTATTTGGGTTGTTTTCTTATTTTTGAGTTCTTTATATATTATACATTAAGTCTTTTATCATATATGTGACTTACAAATATATTTTCCCTATCTGTGGTTTATTTTTCATTCTCTTAGCAGTGCTTTTCACAGAGAAGAAATACCTTAATACTTGATGATGAAGTCCAGTTTATCCATTTTTATTTTTATGAATTATGCTTCGGCATTATGTTTTAAGACCACTGCCTAATCCTAATTCCAGGTCCCCACGTTACAAGATTTTCTTCTAAAGGTTTGAAAATGTTATGTTTTATATTTAGATCTACCATTCATTATGAATTGCTTCTTATATAATGTGTGTAAGGTTTAGGATGAAGTACAAGATTTAGCATATGGATGTGCAAATGTTCCAAAACCTCTTAGAGAAAATATTACCCTTTCTCCATTGAACTGCCTTTGTACCATTGTCAAAAACCAACAGGCCATATTTGTATGGCTCTATCTCTGTATTCCCCATTGTGTTCCACTGATCTGTTTTAGCCCTTTGCCAGTACCACACTGTTTTAGTAACTGTGGCTTTGTAATAACTTGAAGATTTGTGTGATTCCTCCAGTGTTATTTTTCTTTTTCAAAACTGTTTGATTATTCTAGTTCTTTTGGATCTTTTTTTTTAAAAAAAAGAAGAGATTTTATTTATTTGACATAGAGCGAGCATGGGTAGAGGCAGAAGGAGAGGGAGAGGGAGATACAAACTCCCAGCTGAGCAGGGAGCCCAACGGACTCAATCCCAGGACCCTGAGATCATGACCTGAGCCAAAAGGCAGACACTTAACCAACCACCCCAGATGCCCCTGGACTTTTTTTTTTTTTTTTAATCTAGTCTGACAATCTTTATCTTTACCTGGATAATTTATTTCATTTATGTTGAATATAATTAGTCATATTTCAATTTAACTTTTCTCTCACCGTTTCTTATGTTCTGAGGTTCTTTCTCTTTTTCTTATCTTTTTTGGGGGTTCTTTTTATCATTTCATTTCTCCCCCTTTCTAGTTTTGAAATACGTCATATTTTTATTTTATAAGTAGATACCATCATAGATGATAATAACTTTGATAATAACTTGGAACTGTTATTTATCGAAGTCTAATATTAATGGTCAGTCTTTGCTTGAACTTTTCCATACATTTTTATTTTGCTTGCTCTTTTCTCTTTCAACACAAACCTTCCAGATGGGATTATTGTTCTTTATCTTCTTTATTTAGAGATATTTTCTGGATATAGAATTAAAATCTAGCAAATTTTTTTCCTTAGCACACTGAAGGTATTAAACTGTCGTCAGGCTTCATTGTTGCTTTTGGAAAATCAGCTGTTCTGAGTTGCTTCTTTGGATGTAGTCTGACTTCTCTGCCTGCTTTTTCAGCTTCTCTCCTTTGATTTTTCTGCTGTTTTATTATTGTATGTTGTGGATTTTTTTTTTTAATTCTCTTTGGAATTTGTTGGCTTCTGGAATGTGGTTGTGTTGATTTCTTCTGGGAAATTTTCAGCTATTACACCTCTTTCAAATATTGCCTTTGCCCTGTCCCATTTTCTCCTTTTTTTTTTTTTTAAGATATTATTTATTTATTTGAGAGAGAGCATAAGAGTGGGGGAGAGTCAGAGGGAGAAGCAGACTCCCTGCTGAGCTGGGAGCCTGATGAGGAACTTGATCCCAGGACTCTGGGATCATGACCTGAGCCAAAGGCAGTCACTTAACCAACTGAGCCACCCAGGCATCCCCCCTCTCTCCTTTTCCTGTAGTCCTGATCAAAAGTATACCAAACCATTCCACAGTTTCTTTTTAAAAATTCTATTTTGTTCTTTTCACTTCTTGAAACCTAGAGTATCTTGTTGCTTCATATATTCTGAAGCTTGTCTTTTATTTCTATAAGCATAGTCCCCATGGTTGTTTGGAGTTTAAGCTTGATAAGTTCAGAAGTCTCTGTAGGACTTTTGTGTTCTTTTTCTGCCAGTTCTTACTCTTGTAGTCTTTTCCAAGTAACTAGTTATCTTTGATTACAGGTTGCATATATTATATTTGAAAAATAATTTGTAGGAATCATTTGAGGCCCATAATAGCAGGGTCCCATGTCCATCCCCCCCCCCCCCCCGAGAGCTTACTCATGTCAGGTATCTGGACGTTGCAGGTCCAGGGACCACCTTAAAGCAAGCTTCATATCTGATACTCCCTCCATAGGGATGTAATTCTTCCCTGGCTCTTCCATTTCCTATTTACTCTCACCCTAAGGTTGTAACCCTCCGAAGTCAGCTTATTATGGTCTCCTTTGAGACTCCTCCCCTTGTGAAGGCCCTGTGCTTTCCATCAGGACAAATTTCTAATTTTCAGAGATCAACAAAGACACTTTGCGCTTCCTTCCTTCTTTGCTTCTCTGGGTTCTCATTTTCTCTTTGCTGTAGGCTATAATTGTTTATCTGTTTTATTTAAGAGTGAGAAAATGAGAATGTGTGTATGTATGAGAGTGAGTGAGTGTAAGTGTTTAATCTGTTCTCTAGCTGTTCTCAGTGGGAAGATTGACCCAAATAACCTAGCCCACCTTTACTGAAAACAGGAAAATGCTACAGGCTTGGTTTCTTTGAAAACTGATAACCTCTAGTTACACTTTCATGGATCTAAACCCCCTAGCTCTTTGTCCTTCCTAGGCATTTGCTTTGTGACCTCTGTAGTAGAACTTATCTGTATGAGTAGAGAAAGGAAGAGAATGAGATCTGAATTGCAATGGTTATGAGTTAATAATTTTTTTAAGGCACACATTAGTAACAGTCAAGTAGTGTTCCAGTATCCAAATCTGATATTAAAGGTCTTGCTGATCAGATGTACTTCTTTCTTTCTTTTTTTTTTTTTTTAAGATTTTATTTATTTGACAGACAGAGATCACAAATAGGCAGAGAGGCAGGCAGAGAGAGGGTGGGGGAAGCAGGCTCCCTGCTGAGCAGAGAGCCTGATATGGGGCTGAATCCCAGGACCCTGAGATCTGCCCCGAGCCTAAGGCAGAGGCTTTAGCCCCCTGAGCCACCCAGGTGCCCCTGATGTACTTCTTTCTTATAGGGCATAATGAGTTGAGTTGTGCCAGCCTCTTATCAGAGGGTATAATGTTTTAGGGTATAATGTTCCCAGTCTTTAAAATCCTTAACTTGTTTGAAGTCTTGTGCTTTACAGTTTTCTTGTTTTACTGTTTCTCATCTGAATAGTTCCTGTGCATCCTTCAAAACTAAGCTTAGGGGGTGCCTGGGTGGCTCAGTTGGTTAAGCGACTGCCTTCGGTTCAGGTCATGATCTCAGGGTCCTGGGATCGAGCCCCGCATCAGGCTCCCTGCTCACTGGGGAGCCTGCTTCTCCCTCTCCCTCTACTGCTCTGCCTGCTTGTGTCTCTTGCTCTCTCTGTCAAATAAATAAATAAAAATCTTAAAAAAAAAAACCAACTAAGCTTAGATGTTATTTTTTTCCTGGCAGCTTTCCCCAAGCATTGGGGTACTCCATTAATATTGAGTGAATGGTGGTGGGTGGGTGGGTAACTTAAATTCCCTTCAGTGCCTGCAGAGCGCCTTGACTTAATTCTTTCAAGCACTGGTCACTTGAGATGTGATGGACTGTTTTCTTTGTCAAGGGCAGAGATGATTCCCTTTATTCTCCAGGGCCTGGAGAAAGAATCTCTTCCTGGCAATTGCCACACATTTCCTGGTACATAATAATTCTTTAATAAATGCTTACTGAGTGAACATTATGCTTTTAATTTGAAAGGAAGAGAGAACTTGAGGGATTAAGGGCAACTATGGATACATGTAACAAGTAATTCAGATAGTATTAACTACTGTTTTGTGTGTGTGTGTTTATTTGGCCTTCTAGGCAGTGCCACTTTGAAAGGGTGAAAGGTGGGGCGCCTGGCTGGCTCAGTCTGTGGAGTGTGTGAATCTTGGTCTCTGGGCTGTGGGTTCGAGCCCATATTGGGTGTAGAGATACTTAAAAATAAAAATCTTTTTAAAAAGAGAGGGGGGGAGGCAAGTTTCTATGATTTGTCTTTACTTTAACCAGGTGCGAGTATAGTTATGTTCTCCCTGAGTTTGTTCTACAAATCCTGTTTCTCTTGCCAGTTTATGCTACCCGATTGCTAGGAAGAATTCATTCTCTGCAGCAGCAGTGCTAAGAAGGTGTTGTTTTCCTTATACAACTGCTTTTTCCCTGAATGAGCAGTCTTAAATCATGCAGTCAGTGCAATGTAAGCACATTCCTCATTCTTTACTGTAGAAATCTTTGCCCTGTCTGGATGATTATGAGATCTTGTTCTTTCACTGTGGTTGATCTAGGGATGGGAGGGTTTTTGTGGGTTTTTCTTAAGATGGAGACTCTAAAAAACATCAGGATTAAAAGAACTGATGAAACCATATTATCTGAAAGCGGACTTTTTAAATTTAAAGTTAGAGAATAATCTTTTCCAGTTCCACTAAGGAATTCATCTATAAAAATACATTGGCACAGTCCATATAGTTCACTGGCCCAAATCCAGCATGTAATTTGATTTTGTAAATAAAGTGTTATTGAAACATTAGAAAAAAAAATACATTGGCACAGATGATTAATCTGACATGCAGTTTTCTGGTATTGGACCATTTACTAATTTTCTTTTTAGTTGCTAGACTGAAAAACAGAAATATGGAGTAGAAGAGATTAGAGGAAGGGATTTGTTGAGGACAAGGGGAATTTTTATTGAAATTAAGTAGTTCTGTATTCCATTTATGTTGATAAACATGATTTTGTCAGTAAACATTTTAACCTTATGGTTGGGTGGAGTTTTCCTTGCATGTTATTAAAGAAGAGGTTAAACAGAACTGTATAACTGGCTTTGGTTGTAGGTGTGGTCTGACTTTAGTAGGGTAAATTTTGTTGACAGAATTTTTCAGTTGATTAATTGGCTTCTATTAGTCTAAGCATTAAAGAAACAAAATGTAGCCATTGTCTTCAGAGTCTGTCTGAAAGCTTTTTAGGTAGTAGTCTATGAAATTATTAACCACCAAAGTTCCACCTCCTTTTATGCAATTACGTGAGAACAGTAAGGATGAAGTTAGGTCATTTAAAATGGAAGTTATTTAATACTTTCTCTGTAAGTCAGATTTTCTTAAGATATGCTTGTATTATAAACACTAGATGGGAAAATTGACCTTCAGGATTTCTAGGACTCAGGTACTCTACCCAATTTCTAAACAAGCTTTTTGTAAAAATTGCTAAAATAAGGTTTTGCCAGTATTCTCTTAGTTTTAACTCTTGTGGGGAGAAAAAGACAAATCTTAACCATGGCCCTGTTATTTAAGAGAGGAATCTGTAATACTGAGAGAGAACTTGTATGCAAAGGGAATACCTACTCCGGAACCCTTGAGTCAGTCTTCCGGTTCTCTTAGCTGCGTACCACATGGCCAGAATAGGGGCACCCAACCTTCTGGAGGTAAACTTCATTTTCATTTCATTTTTGGGAAAAAAACAAACCTTGATTTGATCAGCAAATAATATTTAGGGAACACTCTGCAAGGTGCAGAGCCTTAAACTGGGTTCTGTACATTCAAAGGATAAATCAGACATGGATCTTGACCTCAGAGAGCTGAGTGCCTAATAAGGAAATTAAGGTTTGAGGATTGCTGTATATGAGATAGAAAGTGACAAGTTTTATAGCAGTGAAAACAGTTGAACTTTATAGGCCAGCCACCTAAGCTTTGAATCCCAAATCACTCCTGGATATTCATGGCCAAGCAACTGAACTTATTTAGGCCGTTTTCTTACTTGTAGATAAGGGAAGGAAATGTCTAACCATAGAACTGGGAGGGTTAGCTATTTAAAGCTTGAGAAGGCTCTTTTAGCTCCAGACTGCTTATTCATTATCCATTTTAATGTCTCATCCATTTTAACCTAGTCCAAAACCTGACCTATGAGTTCTCTTCCAGAAGTTTTCTATCCCCCATAAGTGGTATCAAAAGTACTTCTAGGGGCACCTGGGTGGCTCAGTCATTGGGCACCTGCTTTTGGCTCAGGTCATGATCCCAGGGTCCTGGGATTGAGCCTCGTGTTGGGCTCCCTGCTCAGCGGGAAGCCTGCATCTCCCTCTTGCACTCCCCCTGCTTGTATACCCTCTCTCACTGTCTCTGTCTGTCAAATAAGTAAAATCTTTTAAAAAAAAAAAAAAAAAAGATACTTCTAGGGGTGCCTGGGTGCCTCAGTTGGTTAAGTGTCCAACTCTTGATTTTTTGTTGAAGTCATGATCTCAGGGTTGTGGGCTCGAGTTCTGCATGGAGCAGTCTGCTTCTCTGTCCCTCTACCCCCTCTCCCTGCTCTCACGCTCACTCATTCTTGCATACACACTCTATGAAATAAAATTTGTTTTTAAATATCTCTAGCCAGAAATCTGAAAGTCACCTCCCACTTCTTAACCCATTATCTAGTCCACCCAGAGTTACTGATTTTATACCATAAATTTTGTTTCTCAGATCTGTGCACTTACCTCCATTGCTACCACCATAGATCAAGCTTTCATCATCACTCTTGCATAAGCTACTGCTAACAGCCTTCTTTCTACCTAAATCTGTTCCTCTGCTTGTCCCACACCCATCCAGAGTGAACTTTTCAAAATGTACACATGGCTCGCTTTTCTGCCTAAAACTCTTCAGTGAGTTTCCATTATCCTTAGCTGCAGATAAAAATTTTTTTTTAAGATTTTATTTATTTATTTGACAGAGATCACAAGTAAGCAGAGAGGCAGGCAGAGACAGAGAGAGGGAAGCAGGCTCCCCACTGAGCAGAAAGCCCCATGCGGGGCTCGACCCTGAGATCATGACCTGAGCTGAAGGCGGTGGCCTAACCCACTGAGCCACCCAGGTGCCCAGATAAAATATTTTTAAAGGCATATTTGTCTCACATTTGTTCTGCCTTTTATTTCCAAGGCCTGGCATAGTATTTTTTTCACAGTAGATGCCCATATATTTAAGGGATGGACAAAAGAAGAAATGTATGAAAGAACCAGCCAGTAATTGAGAAATTTAGCCCATCCCTTTCTTTCATGTTAGGCTGTATATGAAAATACATACACATTTACAGAGGTTGCAAGTGAAATACTATTTCTGAATATAATAATGTTTATCTTTGATGACTTCTCCTTCTTATCTTTTCACATCCCCCTCTTTATCCCTAGCCTATCACTCTCCCCCGTCCCTCTTTGAACCACTTTATTTGTCTGAGATTACTGAAGTTACAGTTGAAGAACTCTTGCATTTCTTCTCCCTATGTAATGAAGGCCAACCACTTGACATTCATGTGAACAGCTCTCTTACTGTAAACAGATTATTTGGTATGCATGTTAGTAAAGTGAAGCACCTCTTCGGGTGCTACAAAACCACCGGTAGTCCTCCCAATGGGAAATCAAGTCCACCAGTTCATAAATTAGGTCCCAGCTGATGAGGCACAAAGCTGCAAGGGTCAGTCAAACAAGTACTTGAGAATCTCAGGAGTTTCATTAGTGAATAGTGTTGCTCTGCTTTTCACAGAGAATGCCAAGGCCTTAAGAAAGCAGAGGAACACTGGGTGATAAAACTGAAGATACACAGACTAGTAAATGAGAGTTGGGGAATGTTTTCCATGTGACTCAGGTGATTTCCAGGGAAAAAATGAAGTCTCATTTTATGATGTCACGTTCACCCATGATTTGGCCCTCTCAGGCTGGGAGTTAGCTACAGCTCCTATTATTTTTGTATTTATTTAAAGAAAATATGGTTAAGTTGGTAAATTTTATGTTTTACCACAGTTTTCATGAATAACATGTTTCAACAAAAGAGTGGTACAAGGAACATCTGTATCCTCTTTACTCAGATTTACCTATTGTAATTTTTTTAAAGATTTTATTCATTTATTTGAGACAGACAGCAAGAGTTGGGGGAGGGACGGGGAGAGGGAGAAGAAGACTCCCCACTGAGCAAGGATTCCCAACCCCAACATGGGGCTCTCTCCCAGAACCCTGAGATCATGACCTGAGCCAAAGGCAGACAGATGTTTAACCCACTGAGCCACCCATGTGCCCCTAAAGGAGATACAAGTTTTATTGAATACACTGCAAGGGAGCAGCAGGCAGGACAGAAGACGAGAGGCTCTCTGCCATGGGGCAGATAGTGGGTATGATAGTATTGTTTTTTACATCATTTACCCCGCTCCAGTACAGAATACAGTCTAGGGACAGGACACTGTGTATAGTCATGTTTCTTCTATCTTGCCTGCCTTTTTTATGTTTTATAATATTGACATTTTTGAGTACAGTGTATCCTCCTCCTTTTATAGAAGCTTCCTCGTTTTCTGTTTGTCCAGTGTTTCCTTGTAATTAAGTTGAGATTATACAATCTGGGCCAGATGTGTTCTCGGGTTATGAAATCTGGAGACTCAGTACATTTTTAATCAATGCAGAGTAAAGGGAATCAACAAATGCTACAGGAATTGTTAAAAGGAGATAAATAGATTGGAATGGGCAGGGAAGACATCACAGCCTACCAATTAGGTAGACTTAGTTTACTGATTTGGAAGAAAGCATGTTTCTGAAATTCACTACTTTTCCTTCTGTGTCAAATTTTGCATTAGTTGGGGCGCCTGGGTGGCTCAGCGGGTTAAAACCGCTGCCTTCGGCTCAGGTCATGATCCCAGGGTCCTGGGATCGAGCCCCGCATCGGGCTCTCTGCTCTGCGGACAGCCTGCTTCCTCCTCTCTCTCTGCCTGCCTCTCTGCCTACTTGTGATCTCTGTCTATCAAATAATAAATAAAATATTTTTAAAAAATTTTGCATTAGTTGAGGCAATATATTACTGTCTTCTACCAGTTTTTATTAAACTTGCTCCTATATTAAATAAATCAAGAGGAAAATTTCTGGGAGTGCCTGGGTGGCTCAGTGGGTAAGCCTCTGCCTTCAGCTCATGTCATGATCTCAGTGTCCTGGGATCGAGCCCCCCTCTTTGCTCAGTGGGGAGCCTGCTCCTCCCTACATCAAATAAATAAATAAAATATTT
>RCUC01171936.1:0-26370 GCA_003697995.1 Taxidea taxus jeffersonii
CATCTCCTGCCTGCTGTCTTCTTCCATCACTCCTTTCACTCGCCAGTGTCCACCCACACTGGCCTCCTTGCCTTTCACTCTTCCCCCTATGCCAGGCATGCTCCTGCCCCAGGGCCTTTGCACTGGCTGTTCTTTTTGCCTACAACATTCTTCCCCCAGATTCACATAGATGTTGCTCCACCTCCTTCGGGTCTTTGCCCAAATGTCACCTCCTCAGAGAGGCCCTCCCTGACCATTCTCATAAAACTGCTCTGCTCCAACCACTCATCATATCCTCACTGACTGTACAGTCTGATGTGATATTGTACACTGACTTGTTTTCTGTGTTTTGTCCATCCCCTCATGAGATAGGAGCCTTTCTTTCTCTTCAGAGGGACTTTGTTTCCTGCTGGGAAACAAAGAGTCCTGTGCTCTGACTCCCCAGGCACCCCATGGGGTGAGCAGTATTTTTAATCCTTACTTTACAGATAAGCAGGCGGAGACACAGGCAGGGACAGAGGCGGGTAGGGGCACCTGCCCCAGGTCACACAGTCTGGCACACAGTAAGCCCACCATAAATCTTTTTGAATTAATGAATACATGCCAAGGATTTATTCATTTAGCTGGGCCCAGCCTGTGTGAGTCATGAAGGGCAGGGACCCTGGGCTCCCCCAGTGGCCCCAGCACTACCTGGCCCAGGAATGATGGAGGCATCTGTTGAAGGGAGACCTCTCCCCGGTTCAGGATCATGCTACCTGAGGAGTCTGCAGTGGCAGAAGGGCCTGGGACAAGGGCCTGGCCTGCTCCCACCCCATCCCTAGCTCTCTCCCCTGGGACTCCAGATTTTGCTTCCTCCCCCTGCAGCTGTTCCAGACTCTTCCTCTCCTCTTCCTCTGGCCTGAGCCTCCTCTGGCCTTCATATTCCCCCTCAGCGGCTGTGGGGGGGGGGGCGCGGAGGGGGGGTAGAAGGAACTCTCTCCATCTTCTCCATCCCCGCCTTCCTGGCATGGGCCTGAAAGCCTCCCCTTCAGGCTCAGCACCCTACTCCCGCCCTCTCTTCCCCTCCAGGCACCTCCAGGGGACAGGTCCGGGAACAGCGATCAGGCAGGAGTGGTGGGTGCCTCGACAGGCTTCTCAGCCCCTGCCTTGCCATGTAATCCATCTCTCCACTCAGAGGCCAGCTGGCGAGCTAGGCGCTCTGTGCTCCAGTCTCCATGGTGCTGCTTGCTGGCTATACAGCCTCAGGCAAGTCACTAACCCCTCTGTGTGTCAGAATTGGTCTTAACTTGAGGATGCAATGCAATGATGTGGAGCAGCTTTGTAAATTACAAAGCCCTAAAGCACCCTTGACTGTGCATTTGTGCCAGGTTTCTGATCCAATGAACCCAGAACTCTGATTAAGAACCTCCCAGTGACCCGTAATCTATCCCAGGGGTTCTCTACCAACATTATCTTTATCGTTACAGCCTTGAGAGCATCCTCAGGTTTGAGAAAGGCCGTTGTCAAAGTCCATCTCCTTTGAGAGAAGGGTAAAGTGTCAAAGAACATTCTAGAACAAGACCCCTCCAGCTAAGCCCACTATCCCCCAGGGTACCTCGCCATAATGCAAAACAGAGAAGAATTCATTATTATTCCAGTGTAAAGATTCAAAAGCTGGAGCCCAGAGAGCTTCAGGTGCCTGACCCCGAAGCCCAGGCTCCAGTTGCTGTCCCTGGCTGACAGACAGGGACCCCTGTCCAGCCCACCATACCTGTGCCCATCTGAGCATCCCAGCAACTCTTGCTCAGCATGTCTTTTCCCTCATTCTCCCCAGGCATTTGCCTAGAGAGTCCTTTTCCAGAGTCCTTCTGATTCCATCCAGGCTGGGAGCGGCCAATGCCAGATCAACCTCCCTTTCCCTCCTTATTCCAGAAAAAGAGAGCCTGGGGGTGGGGGGCACTAGGCCTAGATTAGTTCATAAATATTATCAACTGCTACCACACGGGATGGGCTCTTATTCCCATCTTCAAGTGAGACTCAGAGCAATTAAGTGAGCAACTCACACAAGGTCACATAGCTAGGGAAAGTGCAGGCCAGAGATGAGACTCGGGTCTGTCTGACTTCAGAGCACTTTCAAAGAGCTCTGATGTTGGGTGACTTCATTCCCAGCCCTACTCCTCAGTCTCCTCCTCTCCCAAATGAAAAGAGTACATTTCATGAGATTTGTTGAGCTGGGAGAATTATGTTTGCATGGATTTATAAAATGCCCAGAACAACAGTGGGCACACAGGTGAGGCATCACTGAGGGACTAGGGGCTCTGAGGTCAGACCGACCCAGGCCCAAGGGCCAACTTTGCCCTTTTTGCTCATGGAGACAATTACTCTGTATCTCTCTGCCCCTCACTAAACTCATCTGGAAAAGAGGGGTGATCACCCCCTCTCACAAAGATGGTGCTGGTCCCCAAAGCTTAATTTTTTAGAAGTTAAATCCATGGCTCACATCTGAATAAAAAAGTGGGCCCATGCCCAAGTTATATGTAATTCATTAGTATGAACTCATCAGCAGAATGGTGAGGCTGATTCGAAACATTTAACGGAGGCTGGAATGTCCAGAGCCAATGAGAGACAACACAGAGGTAAGATCATGAGACTGGTTGGGGCACCTGAGTGCCACAGTTGGTTAAGTGTCCAGCTCAGGTCATGATCTTATGGTCCTGGTCTCAGAGTCATGAGATCGAGGCCCGAATCAGGCTCCACAGTCAGCAGAGACTCTGCTTGAGATTCTCTCCCTCTTTTTCTGCCCCTCCTGCTTCTATTCTCTCTCTCTCTCTCAAATAAAGAAACAAATATTAGAAATAAGAAAAGATTATGAAAATGACTAATGTCATACAGGACAAAACAACTATAACCTTTGGTATGGTCTTTTCTACAGAGAAAAATGGTCTGCATCCTACGTCTACAAGGGGAACATACAACTTCCCCAAGTGTGGACCCTAAAAATTAGTGTATGACAGGTGAAACAAAGATCTCTCTTCCCCCAGAGAGTTAGCTACCCGTTAGGTAGAGCTGTTGGACAATGTTTCAGCATGTTGCTAAAAGGACGGGCAACCCTTCTCTGGAATTATTTACAAGTTTGGCATACTTTTTTTTTTTTTTAAACACGAGAATGCAGTGAGATAATGAAGGTAAGAGGAACTGATAAATTTTAGAGTGCTGAATGCCTCTTGACTCGTTTGTGTAGCATAGACGCAAATTATTTCTTATTTATCTTTATGTCCTTCCAGAATACCCTGATCAGCTGGCTGTGGGTTGGCACAGGGGTGGCACAGGGGTGAAGCCCTGCTGGACACACACAATCCAGAAGTGTCCTTTAGATGGAGCCCCCACTCACCTGCTGACCCTCTGAGACAGCCTGGACAAGTCTTTCAAGTTTCATTTACAAAACAATGATTTCCTGGGGGCCTACTCGCTGCCACACACTGTCCTGGGCACTTGGGATGAAGCAGAAAACAAGACAGACCAGTCCCTGCCTTCGAGAGCCTAGGATCTAGATAGAAGACAGAAAATTAACCAAGGTAGAGGTTAACTCATGACAAATCACCAGCTTCCTTGCCAGGAGAGGAAAGCCTCCCTAAAGAGAGGGGACATTCAAGCTCAGACATGAGGAATGAGAGCATACCAGCCAATGGAAAAGTTGCAGGAAAAACATCCTAGGTACAGCGTGTGCAAAGGCCCTGGTGCAGGAACAGGCTTTAGGGAACAGAGAAAAACAGTGTGGCCATTGTTTAAAGAATAGCAGGAGATGATATGCGCAAAGTCAGCAGGACCTGAATCAGGGTGAGGGTGGTGGGGGTAGAGGGAGATCTGGCTGGAGACCCAGATTTAATATATAATATAAATATAACATAATTTATAAATTAATATAAATATAATAGGAAGATATGGAATATTTTGGTCAGACACCTCCATTATCCCCACCTGTGAAAGGAAGGTCCTGTTTTCAATGCCTCAGGGCTCCAACCAGGGATTTTCACAGTGTGGTCCAGGAACCAGCAGCATCAGCCTCACCTGGAACTTGTCAGAAGTGCAGTTGCTTGGGCCCCATCCCAGACCTGCAGATCAGACACTTCGAGGGTAGGGCTCAGCAATCTGTTTTATCAAGCCCTCCAGGTGAGGTTGAGGATGCCCACGTTGGGAACCAGGGCTCTGGGAATCCATAACCCGTAAGTTAGAAACGTGACCCAGAGTTGCCACCTGGTGGTATTTCTTGGGAACTACAGCCTGAACACCACTTCCACAACAAGCCCTTTTTCACGCCAGCAGGACACACTTTAGGGTCTTGGACAGGAGGGTGGCTTTAGAGTCTGCCTGTCCGCTTTTCTCACATGCAAGGACACACAACATAGAAGGGCTTCCCCAGTGATTAACTTCAGGTTTTCTTCCTGCTACACTCGGGATAAAACCAGATTTCTTACAGTTGGCTCTTTCCCTATCTCTCTCTCTCTCCTTTCCTTCTCACTCTCCCTGCCAGCCACACTGGCTTCCTTGCTGTTTCTCAGAACTTTGGCATTTGCTGTTCCCTCTGCCTGTAATGCTCTTCCCCCCAGATTTTCATGGCTAGCTTCTTCACGTCATTCAGATCTCTGTTCAAATGCCACCTCCTCTGGGAAGTTTTCCATGACTACACTCACCAAGGAGCTCCAGCCTGACTATGACCCTGCCTTATTTTTCTTCATCCCTGACACTAGTTCACATATTTATTTGATTTTTGTCTATCTTTCTTATGAGACTGGGAATTCCAATGAGGTAAGAATGATAGTTTGTTCTGTTCACTGCTGTATCCCCAGCACAAACAGTGAGTGTTCAATAGATATATACTTAATGAATATACTCTATAAGGCAGGTATTAACACCCTCTTTCCCACCAATGGGGAAACTGAGGCTCAGCAATGCAATGGGACTCCCTCAAATTCATACAACGAAGAAGTGGCTTGGATCTAGATTTGAAGTAGAAGTTTTAGAAGCTGAAGTGTGAACCGTGGCAGCTTGGGGTTCCTGAGGCTGGGAAGACTTTTCGATCAGGCTGCCATGTCTCCATCACGCAAGATCAGCAAGCAGGTTGAGAGGTCTGAAGGGTGTTTTTCAAGGTAAAGAAACAGAGGGCAAGAATCCTGTGCTGAGGGACGATTGGGTGGCTCAGTGGGTTAAGCCGCTGCCTTTGGCTCAGGTCATGATCTCAGGGTCCTGGGATCGAGTCGCGCATCGGGCTCTCTGCTCTGCAGGGAGCCTGCTTCTCCCCTCCCCTCTCTCTGCCTGCCTCTCTGCCTACTTGTGTGATCTCCGTCTGTCAAATAAATAAATAAAACCTTTAAAAAATTTTAAAAAAAAGAATCCTGTGCTGAGATCCTAAGTGGGACGGCACCTCCAGGAGTGTGGGGCAGTTCCCAGCGAACGGGGGGTACCCGGGTATACAGCGGGAGCGGAGCATGGACGCAGGCATCTGCAATGGGTCCTAAGTCCTATGAGGTGTTCAGATCTCTCTTTGGTAATTAGCGCAGGTAAAATCCTGTTTTTAATTATCTGAGCCCATGACCAAATTCTATTTCGTATGCGAACACGATGTAGGGGGTTTGTTATATTTTTACTAATTTTTCATGGACTTAGTATTTTTAGAGCAGTTTTAGGTTTGCAAGAAAATTGTACAGAAATTACAGAATAGCCTTATACTTCCTTCACTCAACACCCACAGTTTCTCCCGTGATTAACATTTTGCATTAGTACGATGCATTCATTACAACTGAACCGATATTGATGCATCATTTTTTAAAGATTTTATTTATTTATTTTTTAGAGAGAGAAAGAGTGAGTGTGAATGGGGGAAGGAGGGGGAAAATGGGCAGAGGGAGATAGACAGAATTCCCAGCAGACAACTCGCTGAGCATGGAGCCCAACATGGGGCTCAATCTCATGACCCTGAGATCATGACCCGATCACAACCAAAACCAAGAGTCAGACACTTGACCGACTGAGCCACACAGATGCCCCGGCACAGTGTGTATTTGCTTGATTTGGGTTTTTTTTTTAACTCACATATAATGTATTATTTGTTTCAGGGATACAGGTCTGTGATTCATTAGTCTTATGCAATTCACAGCACTCACCATCCCCAGTGTCCATCACCCAGCCACCCCATTCCTCCCACCACCACCCCCTGCCCCTCCAGCAACCCTCAGTTTGTTTCCTGAAATTAAGAGTCTCTTATGGGGACGCCTGGGTGGCTCAGTTGGTTAAGCAGCTGCCTTCGGCTCAGGTCATAATCCTGGCGTCCTGGGATCGAGTCCCGTGTCAGGCTCCTTGTTTGGCAGGGAGCCTGCTTCTCCCTCTGCCTCTGCCTGTGCTTGCTCTCTCTCTCTCTCTAACAAATAAATAAATTTTAAAAATCTTTAAAAAAAAAAAGAGTCTCTTATGGTTTGTCTCTCTCTCTCTGGTTTTGTCTTGTTTCATTCCCCCCCTTCCCCTGTGATCCTCTGTCTTTTTTCTCAAATTCCTCAGATCAGTGAGATCATATGATACTTGTCGTTTTCTGATTGACTTATTTCCCTTAGCATAATAGCCTCTAGTTCCATCCACGTCATTGCAAATAGCATGCTTGGTTTTAGTACACAGTGAATCTGCCAGGAAAGCGACCTCCACCTAAGTTGGGAACAGGCCAGGTTGTGTTTGGTTCCGAACTTCACCTTGAACTGCTAAACACTCAGGACCATTGTGCAGTCTCTGTGTTTGAGTTGCCAGAGCTCCTGATTCAGTCCCAGATTCAAGGTAATTCTACCTTCAGCCATGTGATTTTTTAAAATATTTATATATTAATTTACTCTAAATAATTTTCATTTTGTTTTCTTTTATATTACAATTTTTCTTTTTTACATTAATTAATTTTACCAAAAAATACAATTTTTTCTTCATATTACAATGTTTTCTTTTATATTACAACTAGGGTCTTTTTTGTTTAAAGTTATGTCAGTAGGTTATGTCATTCATGAATGTCATTTGAGAAAAGAAAAGAAGCCTTGCAACTGTTAAGAGGATCACTGGCTCCCACAGGGGTCAGCCCAGGGTTCCTCTGTAGGACGGTTGCAGGGGCAGAAGCCTCAGCCCCTCAAAAGTCACCATGCTGGCTAAGCAACTTACCCACTTACCTGAGAATCAGCACCTCCACACAGTCCCTCTGCCAGGTGTTACCCAATGTGTGTAGCAATCCCACTTTACAGAGGGAGAGACTGAGGTTCAGACAGAAAAAGTCCCCTGGATAGAGCTGGAAATTGAATCCAAACCTGTGCTCCCCATCATCCAGCATCCAGCCCTGGATTTTCCGGGCCTCCTGGAAAGACCATGTTGGGTGAGCTGAGCATCAGCAGGCCTGAAGGCCCCAGGAAGGGGTGGAGAGCTACAAAGCGGAGAAGAGTCGTCAAGGGCACAGGTTCTGTCCTGGGTTCTAATCTGGACTGTGTCACGTGTGAACCTGGGACAGATACTCCCCATCTCTGAAGCGTGGTGGTCTCATCTGTAAAATGGGTCATCAAAGTGTGGGAGGTACCGTCCCTTTCCATGTTGCCAGTGTAGAAACTATGGCTCATAGAGGGCAAGTAACATACCCTATGAGAAATGGAGGGAGGAGTATGAAATGGTCCTTGAAGGTAAGGACACACTCCTTTGCCCGGTAAGTTCCCCAAGACTCCTTCAAAGCCCAATTTGAGATTCACAGGTCAGTAGGCAAAGATTAGGGGTCACTTGCCATTCCTCAATCCATCCATCCCCACATGACTCCCATAGGGCAGAAGTATCTGAAAGCCCCCAATGGGCCAGGAGGGCTGGGAGATGCTGTCCTCAAAAGCACTGCCCCAGTTTCCCTGTGCTGGACTTCAGCTCTGAAACAGATCCCAGATCAATCCATTCTTCTACATCTCTCCTACTGCTGCCATTTAAGTCTAGGCCATAATCACCTCCTGCCTCCCTCCTCCTCACTCCCCGCCCAGCAGCTAAGATCTTTTATAAATGTAAAATCATATGAAGTTACTCCATTGCTTAAACCTTCCATGGCTCCCTATTGTTCCTAAGCCAAATGCTTCTACACAGTGCCCGAGACCTTGCCTACTTTCACTCATTTCGTTTCCCAGAATGCTCCCTCCACTTTCCCACCTGCCTCATGTATGTTTAGGGCACACTGACCTCTTCCACATGCCTTTAACACACTAACCATGTTCCTATCTTGGGACCTGTGCCCATATTCTTCCTCCTCCTTGATCAACCCATACACAGCCCTGCCCTTGCCTTCACCGGGCAAGCCCTTCCTCCCTTCATCCTTCCCTCCAATGTGACAGTTTTCCTTCCCATGCCACCCTCTGGCCTCGCCTTCTCATCTCCCCTGGCAGGACTCCCAGCTTGCTGTAATAGATTTGTCTGATTATCTTCTCTCCACTTGATTGAGCTCCACCCTACCAGGGACACTGACCTGTTTCCTGCTGTGTGCTGAGAACCCAGAAGTCTCTGTCCCAGAAGAGGTGCTCGGGAAACCTGCTGATCAGCAGACTGCAGGCAGGAACGGCCACTCCTGGGAGAGGGAATGGCTTGTCTCCTCCACCAAGTGGACCAAGACATCCAAGCCCAAGGGGGGGAAAGCGGAAGGCAGAGGGGATCCCAGGCACAATTCAATTCACTGGTCAGCATGAGTCTACGTGTGCCAGATACCAGGCTATGCACTGGGGCCAGCATTCATATGCGAGGCTAGTACAGAACAAAGCTCTGAGCCATATTGCTTAGTTGTGCAAGGTTAGGCAAGTCACTAAACCTCTCTGAACCTTCATGTCCCCAACTACCAGGTGGGAGAGGGGGAGAGGTGACTTCATCACAGAAAACCCAAACTGCGGGGCATTAGGACTCAACACGCTGTTGAAACTCCAGCGGAACCAGCAGTTCGGTCCGGTTGCTATTGCGGCAGCACGAATCACTCCAGAATTTAGCAGCTTCACGCAACTATTTTTTCCCTCGCTGTCGTGAGGCAGGAGTCTGGGAAAGGAACAGCTGAGCACTTCCTGCTTCCTTGCAGGCAAATGCTGGCCAGGCCTGTGGTTACTTGAAGCTCCAGTGGCTTTCTTTGGCCAGGGACACCAACACGTGGCCTCTCCACCATGGTGGTCCATGGTGGTCTAGGGCAGTTGGCCTGTTACGTTTGTTACCTGCATTCCTTCCAGTATTTCAATTTCAGGCAGCCAGCTGGATGACGATTGCCTCCTATCCTGCCAGTCATCCCTCTGGTAGCCCAACCCCTGAAATCCTTCCATCCCAGTGGGACCTCCAATCCATGGAGCCTACCACCTTTTCCTTCATGTCCTCACTTCCCTCCTCACCAGTTAAAGACCATGGGCATCCTTATTCCCATGCACTGCACCCCCCGAGGTGCCCCCGCCTCTCTCTGGTTGAATGCCCCCCAGATGGACGCCAATGCTCTGTCCCTCTGTGCTTGTTTCCCTGCAGTGGAATGTGGCTGGAGAATGTAGCTTGGAAGGCACTATGGGCATTGGGCTCCCCTTACTTATATGATGGCCCCTGGCTGGCTCAGTCGGTGGAGCATGCAACTCTTGCTCTGGGGGTTGTGAGTTTGAGCCCCAGGTTGGGTGTAGAGATTAATTAAAAATAAAATCTTTGTGGGGTGCCTGGGTGGCTCAGTGGGTTAAGCCACTGCCTTCGGCTTGGGTCATGATCTTGGGGTCCTGAGATCCAGCCCCGTGTCAGGCTCTCTGCCCAGCAGGTAGCCTGCTTCCCCCCTACCCCCCTCTGCCTGCCTCTCTGCCTACTTGTGATCTCTCTCTCTCTCTCTCTCTGTCAAATAAATAAATACAATCTTAAAAAAAATTTTTTTTGTTTTCTTTTTTAAGAGCTTTCCCTCCCTCCCTTCCTTTCTTCCTATCTTTCTGTCTTCCTGGACGTATGCATTTAAATTTTCTTCTGTTCCCTCTAAATCCCACTCCATTGGGCTTCCACCATTCTACCTAAACTCTTTCCTGTCCGAGTCACAATGCCCTCTACTATCCTAAATTAGCTCTGGGTTCTCATCTTCTTCCTTGACTTCACAGGATTTGAGACAGACCAACAATTCTCCCGCCTTGAAATGTTTTCCTGACTTGGCTTTCAGGATGTCTGTCCCTGGCTTCTCCCTCAGTTTCCCTTCCCCTTAATGTCAGATGCCCTGAGGCTCAGTCCTCCAACTTATTCTCTCTCTGTTCACTTCCTTGGAGATCTCACCCAGTCTGATGGCTTTCAAAGCTATTTCTACAATGAGGACTCCTGTATTAGTCTACTCGGGCTGCCAGAACATGAGACCACAGATTGAGTGGCTTAACAACAGAAATATATTTTGGGGGTGCCAGGGTGGCTCAGTGGGTTAAGCCTCTGCCTTTGCCTCAGGTCATGATCTCAGGGTCCTGGAATGGAGCCCCGCATCAGGCTCTCTGCTCAGCAGGGAGCCTGCTTCCCCCTCTCTGTCTCTGCCAGCCTCTCTACCTACTTGTGATCTCTGTCTGTCAAATAAATAAATAAAATCTTAAAAAAAAAAAGAAATGTATTTTTTATTTCTCCCAGTTCTGTATGCTTAAGGTGTCAGTAGGGTTGGTTTCTGGTGAGAACTCTCTTGCTGGCTGGCTGTCTTCTCCTCGTGTCCTCACATGGCCTTTCCTCTGTGCACACTCAGAGACAGAGACAGAGAGAGCTAGGGAGAGAGAGAAAGAGAAAGAGAGAGAGACAGAGAGAGAGAATGAGCTCTGAGGTCTCTTCCTCTCCTTACAAGGACACTGGTCCTGCTGGATGAAGGCCCCACACTTCCGGCCTCAGTAAACCTTAATTACCTCCCTAGAGGCTTTATCACTAAATACAGTACGTTGGGGGTTAGGGCTTCAACATATGAATTTTGAGGAGACACAATTCAGTCCATAACAACTGCCAAAATTACACCTCCAGCATAGACTTCTCTCCTGCGCTCAGATCCGTGCATGTAACTTTGAACCAGGCATCTCCACTTGGAGGGCTCATGGTGCCTCCAACTGAGTAAGTCTCCAATGGAACTGCTAATCCCTCCCTCCTTTCTCTACCTGAAAAAGTTCTCCCATAGCCTTCCTCATCTCAGTTAGTGGAAAATTCCTCCTTTCAATTCCTTTGACCCAAAGCCTTGGAATCCCCCTCAATTCCTTTCTATCTCACAACCCCATCCCCAACGTGTCCTTTGGGCTTTACTTTCATAATAAGCCCAGAGCCCAACTTCCATTCAAACCATAGCCATCTTTTGTCTGGTTTATGGCCTTGGCCTCTTACCTGATCGCCCTGCTTCAGCCCTCACTCTTGTTCCATTTATTCTACACTCCCGCTGCCCATGAGATCCCGTAGAAATACAAAGCTGGAGCTGTCCTCCCTCTGGTCAAAACCCTTTTATACCCCACCTCCCTCAAAGCAGAAGCCAGAGTCCCGACCATGATGCACAAGGCTGTGCATGGTCCAGCGCCGGGGGAGAGGGAGTGTCTCCCTGACGTCATCTTCCTTTTGCTTGCTCAGTTCAGCCACCCTATCTATGGGCCGTCCCTTTGCCCACCAGACACAAGCCCCCTCCACAGCCTTTTCCCACACGGTTCCCTCTGCCTAGAACAATCTTCTCCCACATACCCTTGTGCCTCCCTTCCTTACCTCTTCCAGCTGTTTGCTCAAGGACCACCTTCCAGGGGAGCCTTCCATGGACCACTTATACAAAGCTGTACCACAACACTCCTCTCTCCCTTCCCTGTCTTATTTTCTCCACAGAGCTCATGGCCATCTGACGTGCCATCCATCTCTCCATGGATGGTGAGGTCGTGAAAGTGGGGACCTCATTTTGTTCACAGTTACACCCCCGTCAAAAAAATTCACATTGATTGCACTGTTGCTGGGTGCCAGCATATTTTTAAGGGTTATACTGTATTCAGTCATTTAATCCTGACAAGAGCCCTATGAACTGGGTCTACAAGTTAGCCATTACTATAATAATGTTGCATAACAAACCACTCCCAAAGGCTGTGGTTTACAGCAGCAAATAATGATTTCTCCCTCTCTCATCTGCAGTCTTTTGGGGTTTGCTGATCTTGGCTGTGCTCCTCGGGGCTTGGCTCCACATCATGTCTGCTGTGGGTTTCTTCCACTCTTTGACACCAACCTGTTTGATGCTGGGGCTTTGGATGGAAGCTCTAGGTTCCCTAAACAGACACAGAACATTCTCCTCCTAGCTGTTTAGCCTTCTGTCACGCAGAAGGGATAGAGGTCATGAGAACATACATTCTAAAGTTTAATACAAACTCAACACCAAAACACAAAACTTTCATCACTACAGACCTTCCTACAGAAACTTCGACTTGAACTCTGTTTCAGGAGACACGATGCACCAATGACAGTCCCATCTTTATGGTGGAGGAGGAAACTCCTGGGGCGGGGGGTGGGGGATGCTGAAAGCAGGAGCTCTCTTTAGACTCAGGATGGAACTTACACATTGTCACTTTCATCTACATTTCACACCAAAGCACATCCCCCAGGCCAAACTTAAGATGAGTGGAGTAGGGAGTATATAATCAGCCCTGGCTGGGGAAGAACAGGACAGTCACTGAGTAGTAACCTAATCTGCCACAAGATATTTCATGCTACAGCCTCTCTTGTTTCTTTCCTTCCTGCCCTCTTTCCCTCCTTCCTTCCTTCTCTTTTCTTTCTTTCTTCCTTCCTTCCTTCCTCTCTTTCTTTCTTCCTTTCTCTCTTTCTTCCTTCCCTTCTGAAAGATTTTATTTATCTATTTGAGAGAGAGAGAGAAAGTGCACCAGCAGGTGGTTGGGCGGGGGGGAGGGAGAGGGAGAAGCAAAGGAGGGTTTGATCCCAGGACCCCAAGATCATGACTCAAGCTGATGTCAGATGCTTAATTGCCTGAGCCACCCAGGCAACCCCTCTTTCTTTCTTTTTAAGCAGACGAGGAAACTAGGGCTCAGAAAGATCAAATAAGTGGTCCAAGGTTATATGCTACTAGTAGACGACAGAGCTGGAATCCAATCAAGTTAGAATCAAGTTTACAAATGTCATGGGCACCAGGCCAAGGGATTTGGACCTTCCATGAAGGCAATGAAATACCACTGAAAACTCTTGAGCAAGAAAGGAACATAGTGGTTAATAAACTTTCCTCCAGTGGCAGTGTGTGTGTGTGTGTGTGTGTGTGTGTGTGTGTGTGTGTGCAGGATGCGTGGGAGAGGGGAGGGGCTCCCGGAGGTAGTTACAAAACTTCAGGCCAGAACTGATAAGGGAGGGGCTGGAGCAGTGTCAAGAAAAGGGGGGAGAAACAGTAAACATAAAAACCAAATAGAAGAAGACAGAGGTGGGGCGCCTGGGTGGCTCAGTGGGTTAAAGCCTCTGCCTTCAGCTCAGGTCATGATCTCAGGGTCCTGGGATTGAGCCCCACATTGGGCTCTCTACTCAGTGGGGAGCCTGCTTCCTCCTCTCTCTCTGTCTGCCTCTCTGCTTACTTGTGATCTCTGTCTGTCAAATAAATAAAATCTTAAAAAAAAAAAAAGAAGATGACAGAGGTGAGAGTCAAACGAAAGGACATTTTTAAAACTCTTTTTCCTTTATGGAGGGTTGAAATAAGAATTCATGTTTGTTACCAAAAAAATTTCAAACAAAAAATTTGCACAACGCAGACGGAAGTGTTTAAAGTCAAGTTGCCTCCCCTTCCTCTCTTCTGAGATAAGCTCCATTAATAGTCTGTGGTAAATCCTTCCTGAACTTTGTCTAAAACTCTATAACTCATATACATCTTACCCACTTTTAAATGTGTTTTTAAAATGTGTTCAGACCAAACTTTTGTTTCATCTCTTGCTTTTCATCACATAACAGTGTGACAGAGCCAGCTTTCCACGACAGGATGGTATATTGTCATTCTTTTTTTTTAAATATTTTATTTATTTATTTGACAGACAGAGATCACAAGTAGGCAGAGAGAGAGAGAGGAGGAAGCAGGCTCCCCGCTGAGCAGAGAGCCCGATGCAGGGCTCGATCCCAGGACCCTGGGATCATGACCTGAGCCGAAGGCAGAGGCTTTAACCCACTGAGCCACCCAGGTGCCCCTATTGTCATTCTTTTTAACAGCTTTGGCACTGACTAGCTGTGTGACCCTGTGCAGGTTGTTTAACCTCTCTGATCTTGGGTTGGCTTCATCTCTGAATGGGGATAAAAATGTTGCCAGCCAGGGCTGTCATGAGGATTAAAAGAGCTCATACACATAAGGCCTCTTGTATAGAGTCTGACGAATACTAAGTGCCCCCAAAGTATTAGCTTTGGTTGTTCACAGCTCCACGTTTAGCTGCATGATAATTTATCTAACCAGGTCCAGGCATATGATCACTTCATGTGGTGCATTTGCAAAGTCAGCCACAACAATTCTGGCCATCCTGGTACACACGACTCTTTGCAGGATGACTTTGTTGTTTTTCTCTTCAAGAGATGAACCCTATTTCTACCCTCCTTGAACCTGAGCTGGCCATGGGGTAGGCTTTGCTCAATAAAACACAGTGAGAGGGATGCTCCAGCACTTCTGAGCCTAGGCCTTGAGAGGCCTTGCTGCTTTTGTTCCTTGCCTTTTGGAGGCCATCATGTGATGTGATAGCATCAAGCCTGAGCTAGCTGCTGAAGAGGTCACATGAGGGAGAACCCAGGCACTCAAGCCAACAGACCCAGGCAGCTGGCAGACACATAAATGAGGCCAGCCAGCTTGCCAACGTGCTCACTGACCACAGATGTGGGAGTAAGATTGTGCATGGCAGAGGATAACTGTCCTAGCTAAGACATGCCCAAACCACCAATCCACACCAGCAGAAGCAAATAAATAATTGTTGGTTTAAGCCACTCCATGTTTGGAGTGCTTTGTTAAGCAGCAGTAGAAAGTTGATACATTTAGGTTTGGTGCAGAGAGGATGACCCAGGTTGGAATGCAAGTTCTGTCACTGCATGTCACCTGGGTCATGTCTCATAATCTCTCTTAGTCTCAGTTTCCTCATCTGTGCAGTAGGCTACTTTTAGTTCTCACCTCATCAGGCTGGTGTCGGGGTTAAATGAGATGGTGAACATTCACTGTGAGGCCCAGGGCAAGTGCTTCAGCTCTTAACTGAGATCACTGCTACTGTAGTTTGAAGGAAGTCTCAACTGAGAGTTGTCATGTGGGGTGTCAGGAATAAGTAATAAAGAGAAAACTGAGCTGGTCTTTTGGAGCCTCCATAACTGGGTGAACATTGGAGAATGGGAGATCCTTGGGACAAGAGATATATACTAGGCAGCCAGCGAGATGGCAGGGTTTGGGGCTCATTTCTGTCCTCTGTAGTGGGAAGGATTATATGTGTGTGCCTGCATGAGTCTCCGAGGTCATGGATGGATGCTAGAACTGGGTGGAAGAATGAAGAACTGACACTGTAGGAGCTGCTGAGACCACAGGAAGATGGGAGGGCTAAGCCTTGGGCAATATCCCCACTCTTCTCACATGAAATCCCAGACTTCTTACCATGGCCTGAGTTCCCTGCCCACTTCTCCCATCGGATTCCCTACCCTCTCTCCCTCACTCACAGTGGTTCAGCCACCCTGGTCTCCTTCCTCAAACTTACCCAACTCTTCCCTGTCTCAGGACCTTTGTACTCACTGCTCCCTTCTCAGAGGGTACTTCCAAACCACTCAAGCTAAAGTGCTCCCCCTTTTAGTCTTCTCCATAGCTACTTATCCTTTTCCTTCATAGCATTCATTGCTACCGGAAACTATGTTGTTTACTTCTTTGTTTACCCACATATTATTTGTTTCTCACTTTAGAAAGTGAGCTCCACACAGAATTGGTGTCTGTCTTGCTCATACCCCAACCCCAGCACTTAGCACTGTGTCTGGCTCATAGCAAGTAACTAACAGCTGTGAACTGAATAAATATGAACAAAGGATCCATGACAGCTGCCTCGACAGACAAACAGACAAGATCCATGAGCCAAGTGGAAGGCCAGTCATTTCCTTAAAAAGGTCTTCATGAAAACTTTGGGATCATTTTGTCGCATCTTCTCAGTCCACAGGTGAAAAAACAGGCCTAGAGAAGAGAATTGACCCACCTTCCAGCACCCAGAAAGCCATTACTGTAGATTCCCAGACCCTGTGGTCAAACGCTGCAGACCTGTCTGGCAGATAAGCCCAGAAAAGGTCACAGTCACCTCCTAGCAATCATTGCTGCATGTCTGCAGTTGCGCCCATCCCCATCCTATAGGAGAGGTGATTGTCTCTCCTCTGGGAGCAGAGGTGCCAGTGAGCTGACAAACTGTGAAAGGAGGGCTGGAGATGGTGGGAGGGCCCATTCCTGGGCCAGGCAGCTATTCTGATAATAGCTGGTACCAAAATAACCCAGCCTCCTCACCCTTGTTCCAGCCCTCACACCTCTGCCCCATTAGAGGTGAGGCTAATACTTGAATTCCTTTCAGTAACACACCAGTTTTTTTGCAGGGCCTGCAGAGAGGACAGTGATCATCAGACCTAGCCCTGTCCACTGGGGGCTCACAGTCTGATGGAGGAGGCAGTTTAGGGACCAGTCAGGCTTCTGAATGATGATGCGTATGTCTGGAGAAGCTCAAGGGAGGGAAGAACCCCAGACGAAAGGATCCCTGAATTAATCTAATGGACATACGGAAGTTAGCTAGTTCAGGGGGTAACAGTAACAGAAGTAACCGCCAGCGAAAAAGGGAGGGAGGCAACACAGATAAGCTCCGGGAATAGCTGGCAGTTTTAGTGGGTAGAAGCATCAGAAATATGACAGGGGAGGGGCACAATAGAGGCTAGAAAAGGGATTGAATGGGCTGTCCAATTCATCTAGGAATTTGGATGTCGAGAGAAGAATTTAGGCTATCTTCGGTGCACAAAGGAGAGCCTTGGAAGATTTTTTATCCATGAGGACACCGTGATCAGGTTTGCAAGATATAAAGTGCCCCGTGGCTGCTTTGGGGAGGTCATCTGGGCCGGGGGAGAGGGAGGAAGGGCAAACCGAAGGAAGAAAACACTTTATTCTAATGGACAGTTCTAAATAGGACTCCTGTAGGAGGCAGGAATTGGGTCTTAGTCTCTATAGGGCTTGGATCATCAATCCCTCGACTCCAGCGCCGCACCACTCCGAGGGTTCAACTGTTTTCGTTGTTTGTCACGATCTCAAAGTTTGAGCAGAGCAAATGTGCTGCTGGAACCCTAACCCTAGTCGAGGGGTCCGAGCAAAAGACTCCAACTCCCAAAATGCTTCGCTTTACAGAGCTGCGGGTCGCGCATGCTTCAAGAAAGGCCTGCCGGCTTGTCGACTCGTCAGTGGGGTGAAGTGCAGGAAACATAGGGACCGCCATCTTAGCTTGGGACAAACCAATTGTACACCTACGGGAACTTCTTCTTCTTTGCCTCGTCAGTTCTTCACAAGTACTGAAATAAAATGCGCTTAATTATTGAAAATCTCTTTATTATGCTTTACATTGAGAATATCTTCCATTTTGTCCCCCACTTCGGAACCGCAACTGCAGAGATACAATAGCACGTCCCAGCATGGCCGCACTCAGCCAGATTCCGCTGGGGGTGGAGTCGGAAGAGGTCCCGCCCCGCCTCCTGGTAGGAAGGGGGTTTCCGCTTCCGGCAGCGGCGGCTGCAGCCTCGCTCTGGTCCCTGCGGCTGGCGGCCGAGCCGTGTGTCTCCTCCTCCGCCGCCGCCATATTGTCTGTGTGAGGAGAGGGGAGAGCGGCCACCGCCGCTGCCGCTTCCACCACAGGTACGGTGGGAGCCGCCAGGCGAGGTCGTTGGGTGTGGAGGTGGGCCCAGAATGGGACAACGGGGCGCGGTCTCCCCTCGCGCTCCCAGCGGACTCTGGAGCGGCCCGTCGCCTTCCCCTGCCCCCCCCACACCAGCCGAGGCCCCTGCAGCCCATCGGGGAGGCCTGGGGCCACCCTCTAGGACGGGGAGTGAGGCTTGGGGGCAGAGGCTGATGTGAGGGTGGGAACTGGCTTTCGGGACTCCCGCTTATTGCGGGGGAGAGGGCTGGACTGGGGCGGGGACTAGGGGGCAACTTGGAGGAGGGGGTTGCTGGAGGGGGAAGGGAACTTGAGGGGTGGGGCCACTAGGGGGATGCTGGAGGAGGGTGCCTAGGGGAGTGGTGCCTGCTGGGTAGGGTGCGGTGAACCCTCCCGCGGAGCGGAGCAGCTGGTGTAGGGGCCTTCTAAGGGTCCCTCTGGGCCAGGCTGGGCTTCCCACCTGCAGACTGGGGTGCAGAGGGAGGGAACCCCGGGCGAGGTCTCTGGGGAGAGAGGGGGAGGGGACCACAAAGTGGGACAGAATGGGTGGAGTTGGAGTTAAGGGTTAGTTGGGAGCCTAGATGGAAGAGAAGTATGTAGAACGAAAGCTTGGCCAACAGTATACATGTTAAGTTTGTGACCTTTTGAAAGAGTACGACTTTTATTTTCGTTTTGGTTATTTTGTTGTTTGTTATTTTGCAGCGTTGGAACGTTACTAGTCTAGGCAGGTGATGGGTGGAGCTTCAGTAGTTTGTTTTTGGATAGCAAAGTCAGGGTCGGTCGCTTCTTGACTTTTGCTATTGTGGGAAGGGAAGAGTTCTGAAAAGAAGGTGGTAAATTAATTTGGTAAGACTTGATTACCTTTCGCTGCTGAGTTCTATGAGAAGGGGGCATGGGGAAAGGACAGGAAAAGAAAACTGGAAAGGGACGATTTTTCTAGGTTTGGAAGACTGCATTACATCTAAGGAGTGGCAATACAGGCTAGTGGTAAAGAACCAGAGTGCTTGGGTTCTCAAATATCAGTGCCATTACTGCTTAGCTGTGTGCCCTAATCTTTGTAATCCTTGGTTTTCCTATCTGTAAAATGGGGGCTGTATTTCCTAGATCATACAGTTATGGTGAGCAGTAAATAAGATAATTTGTGTCAAGTGCTTACCACAGTGCCTGACAGGTAGTAAGTGCTTGATAGATTAAAGGGACTAGCTGGTATATTTGGGCTTTCTCTGTTCTAGGTAAAATTTGTGGTCAGCAATTTAACAGTAGGCAAGACTTCAGAATGTTACCCTTGTAGTAATTGTTGCAGTTTTTTCTTTTGTTGTAAGTCAGTTGACTTAATTGACTTGGTGGACCTTTGACTGAAAGACCAGTACCAATAACTTGATCTTTCCCAGGTCATTTAGAAAAACTTCACCTGCTGTTTTATCTGGTTTACTCTTCTGTGACTTTGAAATACTTACTTTCATGTGCCATTGGGGGAGGGTGCATGGCTTCAAGAAAGAATGAAAAGATTTGAAGTTTGCTCAGATTGATTTATCAACTGATTACAAAGTTAGGTCACCCTGGGACAACTTTTGTTAAAACAAAAACATACCTAGTTATGTTCTCTTGTATGGAATAACGTAAGGAAGAGAAGCATATATTTAAGGGGAACACTGGGTTATTTCTATGTAAAGGGTTTATTGCCTTGCTGTCTGGGGATGAAACAAGTGGCGGCTTCTTTCCTACAGTGTATTTTTAGTTCTCCTGTTGCCTAGCCACTCTTACAGGGTGAGTCTTTGATTTTACTCAGAACAGACACCTTTACTTCACAGTCTTTTGGAGAGGGGAAATTTTCTTCAGGAACTGAGTTTAAAGCTCCACATGGGGTTTGTGTTTGTAGTAGACAGAATGTCACCCCTCCCAAAAAAGATGTCCATACTTTAATTCCCAGGTTCTGTAAATATGTTACATGGTAAAAGGGACTTTACAGGTCTAATTAGGGTTAGGAATCTTAAAATAGGAAGACTATTCTGTACCTCATAGGTAGGCCCAGCCTAATCACATGAGGCCTTAAAAGCAGAGAACTTTCTCCACCTGGGAGTCAAGAGAGGGCAAAAGGGTGAAATCAGAGATTCCAATCATGAGAGGGACTCCATTTGCTGTTGCTAGAGGGGCCACAGGAAAACATGAGAAGGACTTCGGGCAGCCTCTAGTAGCAAAGACCAGCCCCAGCTGACAACCAGCAAGGAAATGGAGATCGCAGTCCTACAACCATGAGAAACTGACCAACAACTTGAATGAGCTTGAAAGTGGATTCTTTTTTTTTTTTTTTTCCTTTTAAAAAGTGTATTTATTTATTGACAGAGAGCACAAGTAGTCAGAGCAGGAGGCAGAGGGAGAAGCAGGCTCTCCACTGATCAGGGAGCCCAATTCGGGGCTCAATCCCAGGACCCTGGGATCGTGACCTGAGCCAAAGGCAACCACTTAACCGACTGAGCCACCCAGGTGCCCCTTGGAAGTGGATTCTTGCCCAGAGTTTCTGGCAAGGAATATTCCTTGATTTTAGCCTTGTGGGACCCTAAGCAGAAGACATAGCCATGCCCAACTAACTTCTGACCTACAGAAACTGTGAGATAACAAATTTCTATTGTTTTAAGCCACTCCTGTTTGTTGTAATTTCTTCTGGTAGCAGTAGAACACTAGTATAGATTTTTGGTACCTGGAGTGGGGTACTGTTACCTAAAAATGTGGAAGTGGATGAAAGCCAGAAAAATTTTGAGGAGTATGATAGAAAAGGCCTAGAAGAGATTGTGAAAATATGGGTATTGACTGCAAGCTAGGGCTCAGGTGGCAATGAGGTAGGCATTGGAAACTGGAGGAAAGAGGATCTTTGTTACATAGTGGCAAAAAAAGTTTAGAATTGTATCCTGTGGTTATGTGGAAAAGAGAACTGGTAAGTGATGAGCCTGGCTATCCAGCAGAGGAGATTTCCAAGCAAAGTGTTGAAGGTGCAGTCTGGTGTGTTTGTGGATGTGAGTCTGATTAATGGAGTGAACCCCTGTGAAATTTATAGAAAACCAATGAGGTCCTTGAGGATTTTATACTATCAGAAACAATGCCAGCTTGGATTGAAAAAGACAGTAGAAAGTTAAAGAGGGCTGTTAAAACCCCAAGTTCTAGGCAGGAAACAGGCTGATAAAACTCAAATGTGAGTATGCTGCTTGTCACTCAAAAAGGTGGGTGACTCGGAGGGTGGAACCAAGAGCACAGAGAAATGGAGCTGAAAGCTACAGAGGAGGATTTTTCCCTTAACTTTGAAAAGGAACAAAGTTTGCCCAGATTTTGAAACTGCTTTGGACCAGTGGATCTGTTTTTTCTTCCATTTTTCTTGCTGGAACTGGAATGTCTTTAACTGTTGCCGCCGAGTGCCTGTCCCACCATTGTATGTTGGGAGTAGATGACGTTTTTGTTTTCAGGAATTGTGCCTCATGAGTTGTACTTAATTGTATTATGCCCAGGGCCCCATCCACACCTCATTTAGAAGATGAGATTTGGGACTTTTTAATTGATTAGGTTTAGGTGAGTTTTTTGGACTTCCGAGTTGATACTGTAATGGAATGAGACCTTAGAATGTGGGAGGAATGTATTTTGCATTTGGGAGAGATGTGAATCTCTGGAGGTCAGAGGGTGGGCTGTGGTAGATGAAATGATACCCTGTCCCCCTCCCCTAATCCCTGGAATCTGAATATATTAACATTATGTGGCAAAAGGAACTTTGCAAATATAATTATGGTTTAAGTATCTTAAGATAGGAAGATTACCCTGGATTTCCTGAGTGGGTCCAATCTAACGTGAAGGCAGAGAACTTTCTCCAGCTGGAGTCAGAGAGATGGGCAGAACAAGTTGGAGATTTGAAACACGAGAGGGACTCAGCCTACCATTACTGGAGGGGTCCCCATGGAAAGCATGTGGGCAGCCCTGCCTGACAGCCAGCAAGGAAATGGGGGCATCAGTCATACAACCATAAGAAACTAAATTCGACTAACAGTCTAAATGAGCTTGGAAGCAGATTTCCCCTTGGAGTTTTTCAACAAGGAACAGAGCAAGGTGGACACCTTGATTTTGGTCTTGTAGGACCCTAAGTAGAAGACCCAGCCAAGCTCACCTGACTTCTGGTCTATAGAAACTGTGAGATAATAAATTTGTATTGTTTTATATTTGTGGTAATTTGTTATAGCAACAGTAGAAAACTAGCAGGGTGAGGGGGTGGTTTTATTTAAGAATTTGGGGAGGGATTTTTCTAGAGAACAAAAGTAGCAAGGATTATTTTGCGAAGTGATTTGGTCCTAGAAGACTTCATGGAGTAACTGCATTAAGTGGAACCTATGCTTTTTTTCTTTGGTGTTTATCCTGTTGTTGTCCTTAAATGCAATTTGAATTGGTTAGCATTGACTAGCTTGGTAAAATGTTGATTCTAGAACTCTAAGCCATTTTGGTAGGATTTATCCTGTAAATTGGTGATTTTTTTCCATGCCTATAATAAGTATCTTGGTAAGTGACATAATTTCTTCATTACCTTTTATTGGTTGAATGAAGAAGTAAGTTTATATATTAGAGCCCTTTAAAGACTTATTTCCAGCTTTTTAGAGGAGATGGAAATGGGTGATCCTTTTTTGTGAATTGATAACCACCCATTACAGTAGTCAGTTCTTTTTACATCTACCCCATCCCACAATTTTAAGGTCTTTTCTCCTGGTCACTATCATTTGAGGTTATCATTTGTCATTATCATTATCATTGGTGTCAGATTGGGGGATTATAATTGCAAAATGGAGTGTTCTAGCTTTTAAGAAAGGCTGTTTGTTTCTGTTCGGCAGTGGTATCCTATTGATTAGATTGATAAAATGTGGACTCTCAACTTGAGTGAAGACTTCAGAAGTTGGAGGAAAGAATCTCAATTCTTTTTGAGTTCGTTACCTGAATAGAAAGATGATTATAAAATTAGAACATTTCAGGGTATGAAGGACTTTTGAGACTATGTGTTTGACTATAGGGTTTAGAATAAAGGAAATTGGGCCACATGAAGGTTAAGTGGCTCAAGCAAGTATCAGCCCTAGAGCTGGCCTAGAATCCTGGTCCAGGCAATGGAGATACATGGCTTTTGAACCATATTCCCTGTGTACCCCTGCCTTGCCCCTTTTCTAGGTTTTACCTTGGACAGATTCTCTGTGCCTCACTTTCCTCATGGAGTCATTGTGAGAATCGCCACAGTGAATGTAACGTATTTAGCGCAGTATCCAACCATATGAAGTGCTCCAGAGATAGGTGTTAACTGTTACAACATTTATGATAATTGTTTTGGCAACTGTATGACAACTTCTGCGTAATACAGTCAATTTGTATTAGTTTAGAAACTGAGACGCATGATGTGACTTGGCATTGGGTTAGGTGTAAGGTAAGGTCTTAGCACTTTAAGGTAATAATAATGTTTGTGATATTTGATTTAAAATGAGAAACTAATTGGGGCACCTGGCTGGCTCAGTCAGGGGAGCTTGCAGCTCTTAATCACAGGGTTGTGAGTTTGAGCCCCAGGTTGGGTATAGATTACTTAAAAATAAAGTCATTTTTTAAAAAATGAGAAATGTATTCTATCACAATTCATTGGATGACCTGGACCAAGTTTGTTTCCCAAGAAAATTAGTGCATTTGTACACCTAAATGTCTTTGAACTCCTAAAATGGGTAATTTCAAAAGTGGTGTATCATTTAGTTGTTTCTTAGAAATCTGGGCCAGCTAGCTTTTCAAACAAAGAAATTCCTCCAGGATTAAGGAAAAGGAATTGTTGTCATTGTAACAAAGGATATATTTACATTGGGTTATAGATCATTGGTAGTATTTTTTTTTAAATATTTGGTATTCTCTGGGGTAGGTTTCAGAAGACCTAGTTGCTGACCAATACACGTTTTCCCCCCAACATAGAAAGCACAGATTGAGTTTTTAAAAGTTTAAGGTGAAAGAATTCACAGTCATGCTGGGAGTGGTATTTCATTGGTTTCTACAAATCCTGTGTCTTTCAGCCTCAGATATGAGACGCCTACTTAGCAACAGTTGCTATGGTGGGCAAGCTTTTTTTACATTAGTGGTGATGTTTTCGTCTATAGAAAATACCGGGTTATCTGATGTGAGGGTTTTAGGGTTAAATACCAGATTACACTTAGAATGATCTCTTAAAATTTATATGTGACACATCTTAAATGCCTTTATTTTGGCCACTTTTTTCTTTTCTTTTTATACTTTCTGGCCTCATGGATTTCTCTTAAAGGTTTTTATTAGCTGAAACATTTTAATCTGCTTGGAAAAGTGAACACTTGGAATTTTTCTGAAGTTATGACTAATGCACTAATGGCCATTTCTCAATTTAGCTATCTCATTAATGTGCTATAAATTTTAAGAAAGCAACCCTGTTAAAAATGAATGGATAAATTATTTTCGTTAAAAAATTGAATTTCTAACGGGTCAGAAGATATTACTTGTTCAGCAGGCCCCCGAATGCCTGTTACATATCTCGTAGGTGCTGCTAAGGATCTCTAGATAGTCCCTGTCCCCGAGCTTACAACTGAATGACATTCTGTAATAGTGCATGTATCATTCCACAGCTTAGTAGCTTTCACAACTTAGTAGCTTTTTGAGATTTTTTCTTATGAAAATTCCTACTGGCTTTTTATCTTTGTTGGGGGGTGGTATGGTTTCTGAAATAGCTGCAGAAATCCTTAGGGGAGGGATTGTGAATTTCTCATTTTTAATGGAGGGGGGCACAGAGGATAGTTGGAAAGAACTCCAGCTTTGGGGTGAGGTGATCAAATGTGGAGGTTACTTAACCTCTCCTAAACCTGGATTTTGCCATCTCTCCAGTTGGGATAGCAACTACCATGGACAATTAATTAACCTTCAGTTTCTTCATCTGTAAAATGGGAATATAATTGGTACTTGCATCAGAGTGTTGTGAGGATTAATAACTAAAGCACCAGCTAATGTTTTCTCAGGGTTACTGTGAGGGTGAAAAGAGTTATTTTATAAAATACTGGGTGCCTGACTAATAGAATTCTTTCTCTTTGCTGTCAGTGGAGACAATGTGTTTGTTCATTGCAGTGCTGCTACTCTTTATTTTTATTTTCTGCTGCTAGGAATTCTTATTTTTTTTTTTAATGAAGCCTTTTGACTGTACTTCCTGTTTCTGGTGTGTCTTGCTGGGTGAGTGTGAGCTTCTGAATTGGTGCTGGTTAGGGCTGGGTGGGTATATAAGTTGCACCCAGTGTAGATTGCCTCAGTTGCTCAAGTACAGTGTACATTGCCAGACTGGTTATCTAGTTTGGTGAATCTAGGGTTCTCTTCTAGATAGCAAAGTGAATGTTCCCATCTCAGACTCAGGGAAAGTTCAAGGTTTGCTCACTTAGAGCCTTGTGGACCTGGATCAGAGGTCTTAATTCCCAGTGGTTCTTTGATCATAGTTTACTTGTGTTTGGGCATTATGTATTAGGAATATGTTTAGAGTAGTTTTTCCTGTATTAACATCTTTACGTCCTAGTCTCTCAGGTAACCCACTAACTTTTGTTTGTTCTGTATTTTTTAAGATATTTATTTATTTGAGAAAGGGAGAGCACATGAGAGGGGGGGAGGGTCAGAGGGAGAAGCAGACTCCCTGCTGATCAGGGAACTGGTCGTGGGTCTCTATCCTTGGACTCCAGGATCATGGCCTGAGCAGAAGGCAGTTCCTTAATCAACTGAGCCACCCAGGTGCCCTGTTTGTTCTGTATTCTTAAATCACACACTGTAGGTGGATCATGAACCTATCTTTATCAGTACTTTAAAGTGATAAAGCATTCTGTGTATTTATGACTATATAGATTGAATACAAATAACCATCAGCTTTGGGTTGGTCTCCCATCTTTTTTTATCTTTACTTGAGAGAGCACAAGCCATTGTGGGGGTGGTAAGGGCGTAGAGGGAGAAGCTGACTCCCTGCTGAGCAGGGAGCCCTTAAGAGGCACTGTCCAGAGACCCTGAAATCATGAGCTGAGCTGAAGGTAGATGCTTAACCAACTGAGTCACCCAGTCTTCCATCTTTTAAAAACCCAGTTTTTATACCGATGTGGTCTGGTAGCCAGCACATTCAGGTAAGAGACTAATGAAGACTCCTGATTGTTGAAGCATCCTTTCATCTTGCTTCCACATTTAAAGCAACCAATTTCATTGTAATATTTATGGTAGGCTGTTAATTGAATCAATGTTAATTGAATTAAAATACTATTTTTAGGGAAATAGTGTTGAATTAGTGAAAATAACCTATTTAGGTTTTGAATCCTAAACATACTAGGATTCATATTTGGCCTCCATCATTTAGTAGTCCTTTGGTCTTTGGCAGGTCGTTTAACCTCTGAACCTCTTTCTCTCTCTTCCTCCCTTTTCTTCCTCCCTTCTTCCCTCCTTCCTTTCCTTTCCTTTCCTTTCCTCTCCTCTCCTCCCTCCTCTTCTTTTCTTTTGCACAGTGCTGGGT
>RCUC01171937.1:0-26359 GCA_003697995.1 Taxidea taxus jeffersonii
CATCTCCTGCCTGCTGTCTTCTTCCATCACTCCTTTCACTCGCCAGTCTCCACCCACACTGGCCTCCTTGCCTTTCACTCTTCCCCCTATGCCAGGCATGCTCCTGCCCCAGGGCCTTTGCACTGGCTGTTCTTTTTGCCTACAACATTCTTCCCCCAGATTCACATAGATGCTGCTCCACCTCCTTCGGGTCTTTGCCCAAATGTCACCTCCTCAGAGAGGCCCTCCCTGACCATTCTCATAAAACTGCTCTGCTCCAACCACTCATCATATCCTCACTGACTGTACAGTCTGATGTGATATTGTACACTGACTTGTTTTCTGTGTTTTGTCCATCCCCTCATGAGATAGGAGCCTTTCTTTCTCTTCAGAGGGACTTTGTTTCCTGCTGGGAAACAAAGAGTCCTGTGCTCTGACTCCCCAGGCACCCCATGGGGTGAGCAGTATTTTTAATCCTTACTTTACAGATAAGCAGGCGGAGACACAGGCAGGGACAGAGGCGGGTAGGGGCACCTGCCCCAGGTCACACAGTCTGGCACACAGTAAGCCCACCATAAATCTTTTTGAATTAATGAATACATGCCAAGGATTTATTCATTTAGCTGGGCCCAGCCTGTGTGAGTCATGAAGGGCAGGGACCCTGGGCTCCCCCAGTGGCCCCAGCACTACCTGGCCCAGGAATGATGGAGGCATCTGTTGAAGGGAGACCTCTCCCCGGTTCAGGATCATGCTACCTGAGGAGTCTGCAGTGGCAGAAGGGCCTGGGACAAGGGCCTGGCCTGCTCCCACCCCATCCCTAACTCTCTCCCCTGGGACTCCAGATTTTGCTTCCTCCCCCTGCAGCTGTTCCAGACTCTTCCTCTCCTCTTCCTCTGGCCTGAGCCTCCTCTGGCCTTCATATTCCCCCTCAGCGGCTGTGGGGGGGGGGGCGCGGAGGGGGGGTAGAAGGAACTCTCTCCATCTTCTCCATCCCCGCCTTCCTGGCATGGGCCTGAAAGCCTCCCCTTCAGGCTCAGCACCCTACTCCCGCCCTCTCTTCCCCTCCAGGCACCTCCAGGGGACAGGTCCGGGAACAGGGATCAGGCAGGAGTGGTGGGTGCCTCGACAGGCTTCTCAGCCCCTGCCTTGCCATGTAATCCATCTCTCCACTCAGAGGCCAGCTGGCGAGCTAGGCGCTCTGTGCTCCAGTCTCCATGGTGCTGCTTGCTGGCTATACAGCCTCAGGCAAGTCACTAACCCCTCTGTGTGTCAGAATTGGTCTTAACTTGAGGATGCAATGCAATGATGTGGAGCAGCTTTGTAAATTACAAAGCCCTAAAGCACCCTTGACTGTGCATTTGTGCCAGGTTTCTGATCCAATGAACCCAGAACTCTGATTAAGAACCTCCCAGTGACCCGTAATCTATCCCAGGGGTTCTCTACCAACATTATCTTTATCGTTACAGCCTTGAGAGCATCCTCAGGTTTGAGAAAGGCCGTTGTCAAAGTCCATCTCCTTTGAGAGAAGGGTAAAGTGTCAAAGAACATTCTAGAACAAGACCCCTCCAGCTAAGCCCACTATCCCCCAGGGTACCTCGCCATAATGCAAAACAGAGAAGAATTCATTATTATTCCAGTGTAAAGATTCAAAAGCTGGAGCCCAGAGAGCTTCAGGTGCCTGACCCCGAAGCCCAGGCTCCAGTTGCTGTCCCTGGCTGACAGACAGGGACCCCTGTCCAGCCCACCATACCTGTGCCCATCTGAGCATCCCAGCAACTCTTGCTCAGCATGTCTTTTCCCTCATTCTCCCCAGGCATTTGCCTAGAGAGTCCTTTTCCAGAGTCCTTCTGATTCCATCCAGGCTGGGAGCGGCCAATGCCAGATCAACCTCCCTTTCCCTCCTTATTCCAGAAAAAGAGAGCCTGGGGGTGGGGGGCACTAGGCCTAGATTAGTTCATAAATATTATCAACTGCTACCACACGGGATGGGCTCTTATTCCCATCTTCAAGTGAGACTCAGAGCAATTAAGTGAGCAACTCACACAAGGTCACATAGCTAGGGAAAGTGCAGGCCAGAGATGAGACTCGGGTCTGTCTGACTTCAGAGCACTTTCAAAGAGCTCTGATGTTGGGTGACTTCATTCCCAGCCCTACTCCTCAGTCTCCTCCTCTCCCAAATGAAAAGAGTACATTTCATGAGATTTGTTGAGCTGGGAGAATTATGTTTGCATGGATTTATAAAATGCCCAGAACAACAGTGGGCACACAGGTGAGGCATCACTGAGGGACTAGGGGCTCTGAGGTCAGACCGACCCAGGCCCAAGGGCCAACTTTGCCCTTTTTGCTCATGGAGACAATTACTCTGTATCTCTCTGCCCCTCACTAAACTCATCTGGAAAAGAGGGGTGATCACCCCCTCTCACAAAGATGGTGCTGGTCCCCAAAGCTTAATTTTTTAGAAGTTAAATCCATGGCTCACATCTGAATAAAAAAGTGGGCCCATGCCCAAGTTATATGTAATTCATTAGTATGAACTCATCAGCAGAATGGTGAGGCTGATTCGAAACATTTAACGGAGGCTGGAATGTCCAGAGCCAATGAGAGACAACACAGAGGTAAGATCATGAGACTGGTTGGGGCACCTGAGTGCCACAGTTGGTTAAGTGTCCAGCTCAGGTCATGATCTTATGGTCCTGGTCTCAGAGTCATGAGATCGAGGCCCGAATCAGGCTCCACAGTCAGCAGAGACTCTGCTTGAGATTCTCTCCCTCTTTTTCTGCCCCTCCTGCTTCTATTCTCTCTCTCTCTCTCAAATAAAGAAACAAATATTAGAAATAAGAAAAGATTATGAAAATGACTAATGTCATACAGGACAAAACAACTATAACCTTTGGTATGGTCTTTTCTACAGAGAAAAATGGTCTGCATCCTACGTCTACAAGGGGAACATACAACTTCCCCAAGTGTGGACCCTAAAAATTAGTGTATGACAGGTGAAACAAAGATCTCTCTTCCCCCAGAGAGTTAGCTACCCGTTAGGTAGAGCTGTTGGACAATGTTTCAGCATGTTGCTAAAAGGACGGGCAACCCTTCTCTGGAATTATTTACAAGTTTGGCATACTTTTTTTTTTTTTTAAACACGAGAATGCAGTGAGATAATGAAGGTAAGAGGAACTGATAAATTTTAGAGTGCTGAATGCCTCTTGACTCGTTTGTGTAGCATAGACGCAAATTATTTCTTATTTATCTTTATGTCCTTCCAGAATACCCTGATCAGCTGGCTGTGGGTTGGCACAGGGGTGGCACAGGGGTGAAGCCCTGCTGGACACACACAATCCAGAAGTGTCCTTTAGATGGAGCCCCCACTCACCTGCTGACCCTCTGAGACAGCCTGGACAAGTCTTTCAAGTTTCATTTACAAAACAATGATTTCCTGGGGGCCTACTCGCTGCCACACACTGTCCTGGGCACTTGGGATGAAGCAGAAAACAAGACAGACCAGTCCCTGCCTTCGAGAGCCTAGGATCTAGATAGAAGACAGAAAATTAACCAAGGTAGAGGTTAACTCATGACAAATCACCAGCTTCCTTGCCAGGAGAGGAAAGCCTCCCTAAAGAGAGGGGACATTCAAGCTCAGACATGAGGAATGAGAGCATACCAGCCAATGGAAAAGTTGCAGGAAAAACATCCTAGGTACAGCGTGTGCAAAGGCCCTGGTGCAGGAACAGGCTTTAGGGAACAGAGAAAAACAGTGTGGCCATTGTTTAAAGAATAGCAGGAGATGATATGCGCAAAGTCAGCAGGACCTGAATCAGGGTGAGGGTGGTGGGGGTAGAGGGAGATCTGGCTGGAGACCCAGATTTAATATATAATATAAATATAACATAATTTATAAATTAATATAAATATAATAGGAAGATATGGAATATTTTGGTCAGACACCTCCATTATCCCCACCTGTGAAAGGAAGGTCCTGTTTTCAATGCCTCAGGGCTCCAACCAGGGATTTTCACAGTGTGGTCCAGGAACCAGCAGCATCAGCCTCACCTGGAACTTGTCAGAAGTGCAGTTGCTTGGGCCCCATCCCAGACCTGCAGATCAGACACTTCGAGGGTAGGGCTCAGCAATCTGTTTTATCAAGCCCTCCAGGTGAGGTTGAGGATGCCCACGTTGGGAACCAGGGCTCTGGGAATCCATAACCCGTAAGTTAGAAACGTGACCCAGAGTTGCCACCTGGTGGTATTTCTTGGGAACTACAGCCTGAACACCACTTCCACAACAAGCCCTTTTTCACGCCAGCAGGACACACTTTAGGGTCTTGGACAGGAGGGTGGCTTTAGAGTCTGCCTGTCCGCTTTTCTCACATGCAAGGACACACAACATAGAAGGGCTTCCCCAGTGATTAACTTCAGGTTTTCTTCCTGCTACACTCGGGATAAAACCAGATTTCTTACAGTTGGCTCTTTCCCTATCTCTCTCTCTCTCCTTTCCTTCTCACTCTCCCTGCCAGCCACACTGGCTTCCTTGCTGTTTCTCAGAACTTTGGCATTTGCTGTTCCCTCTGCCTGTAATGCTCTTCCCCCCAGATTTTCATGGCTAGCTTCTTCACGTCATTCAGATCTCTGTTCAAATGCCACCTCCTCTGGGAAGTTTTCCATGACTACACTCACCAAGGAGCTCCAGCCTGACTATGACCCTGCCTTATTTTTCTTCATCCCTGACACTAGTTCACATATTTATTTGATTTTTGTCTATCTTTCTTATGAGACTGGGAATTCCAATGAGGTAAGAATGATAGTTTGTTCTGTTCACTGCTGTATCCCCAGCACAAACAGTGAGTGTTCAATAGATATATACTTAATGAATATACTCTATAAGGCAGGTATTAACACCCTCTTTCCCACCAATGGGGAAACTGAGGCTCAGCAATGCAATGGGACTCCCTCAAATTCATACAACGAAGAAGTGGCTTGGATCTAGATTTGAAGTAGAAGTTTTAGAAGCTGAAGTGTGAACCGTGGCAGCTTGGGGTTCCTGAGGCTGGGAAGACTTTTCGATCAGGCTGCCATGTCTCCATCACGCAAGATCAGCAAGCAGGTTGAGAGGTCTGAAGGGTGTTTTTCAAGGTAAAGAAACAGAGGGCAAGAATCCTGTGCTGAGGGACGATTGGGTGGCTCAGTGGGTTAAGCCGCTGCCTTTGGCTCAGGTCATGATCTCAGGGTCCTGGGATCGAGTCGCGCATCGGGCTCTCTGCTCTGCAGGGAGCCTGCTTCTCCCCTCCCCTCTCTCTGCCTGCCTCTCTGCCTACTTGTGTGATCTCCGTCTGTCAAATAAATAAATAAAACCTTTAAAAAATTTTTAAAAAAAGAATCCTGTGCTGAGATCCTAAGTGGGACGGCACCTCCAGGAGTGTGGGGCAGTTCCCAGCGAACGGGGGGTACCCGGGTATACAGCGGGAGCGGAGCATGGACGCAGGCATCTGCAATGGGTCCTAAGTCCTATGAGGTGTTCAGATCTCTCTTTGGTAATTAGCGCAGGTAAAATCCTGTTTTTAATTATCTGAGCCCATGACCAAATTCTATTTCGTATGCGAACACGATGTAGGGGGTTTGTTATATTTTTACTAATTTTTCATGGACTTAGTATTTTTAGAGCAGTTTTAGGTTTGCAGGAAAATTGTACAGAAATTACAGAATAGCCTTATACTTCCTTCACTCAACACCCACAGTTTCTCCCGTGATTAACATTTTGCATTAGTACGATGCATTCATTACAACTGAACCGATATTGATGCATCATTTTTTAAAGATTTTATTTATTTATTTTTTAGAGAGAGAAAGAGTGAGTGTGAATGGGGGAAGGAGGGGGAAAATGGGCAGAGGGAGATAGACAGAATTCCCAGCAGACAACTCGCTGAGCATGGAGCCCAACATGGGGCTCAATCTCATGACCCTGAGATCATGACCCGATCACAACCAAAACCAAGAGTCAGACACTTGACCGACTGAGCCACACAGATGCCCCGGCACAGTGTGTATTTGCTTGATTTGGGTTTTTTTTTTAACTCACATATAATGTATTATTTGTTTCAGGGATACAGGTCTGTGATTCATTAGTCTTATGCAATTCACAGCACTCACCATCCCCAGTGTCCATCACCCAGCCACCCCATTCCTCCCACCACCACCCCCTGCCCCTCCAGCAACCCTCAGTTTGTTTCCTGAAATTAAGAGTCTCTTATGGGGACGCCTGGGTGGCTCAGTTGGTTAAGCAGCTGCCTTCGGCTCAGGTCATAATCCTGGCGTCCTGGGATCGAGTCCCGTGTCAGGCTCCTTGTTTGGCAGGGAGCCTGCTTCTCCCTCTGCCTCTGCCTGTGCTTGCTCTCTCTCTCTCTCTAACAAATAAATAAATTTTAAAAATCTTTAAAAAAAAAAAGAGTCTCTTATGGTTTGTCTCTCTCTCTCTGGTTTTGTCTTGTTTCATTCCCCCCCTTCCCCTGTGATCCTCTGTCTTTTTTCTCAAATTCCTCAGATCAGTGAGATCATATGATACTTGTCGTTTTCTGATTGACTTATTTCCCTTAGCATAATAGCCTCTAGTTCCATCCACGTCATTGCAAATAGCATGCTTGGTTTTAGTACACAGTGAATCTGCCAGGAAAGCGACCTCCACCTAAGTTGGGAACAGGCCAGGTTGTGTTTGGTTCCGAACTTCACCTTGAACTGCTAAACACTCAGGACCATTGTGCAGTCTCTGTGTTTGAGTTGCCAGAGCTCCTGATTCAGTCCCAGATTCAAGGTAATTCTACCTTCAGCCATGTGATTTTTTAAAATATTTATATATTAATTTACTCTAAATAATTTTCATTTTGTTTTCTTTTATATTACAATTTTTCTTTTTTACATTAATTAATTTTACCAAAAAATACAATTTTTTCTTCATATTACAATGTTTTCTTTTATATTACAACTAGGGTCTTTTTTGTTTAAAGTTATGTCAGTAGGTTATGTCATTCATGAATGTCATTTGAGAAAAGAAAAGAAGCCTTGCAACTGTTAAGAGGATCACTGGCTCCCACAGGGGTCAGCCCAGGGTTCCTCTGTAGGACGGTTGCAGGGGCAGAAGCCTCAGCCTCTCAAAAGTCACCATGCTGGCTAAGCAACTTACCCACTTACCTGAGAATCAGCACCTCCACACAGTCCCTCTGCCAGGTGTTACCCAATGTGTGTAGCAATCCCACTTTACGGAGGGAGAGACTGAGGTTCAGACAGAAAAAGTCCCCTGGATAGAGCTGGAAATTGAATCCAAACCTGTGCTCCCCATCATCCAGCATCCAGCCCTGGATTTTCCGGGCCTCCTGGAAAGACCATGTTGGGTGAGCTGAGCATCAGCAGGCCTGAAGGCCCCAGGAAGGGGTGGAGAGCTACAAAGCGGAGAAGAGTGGTCAAGGGCACAGGTTCTGTCCTGGGTTCTAATCTGGACTGTGTCACGTGTGAACCTGGGACAGATACTCCCCATCTCTGAAGCGTGGTGGTCTCATCTGTAAAATGGGTCATCAAAGTGTGGGAGGTACCGTCCCTTTCCATGTTGCCAGTGTAGAAACTATGGCTTATAGAGGGCAAGTAACATACCCTATGAGAAATGGAGGGAGGAGTATGAAATGGTCCTTGAAGGTAAGGACACACTCCTTTGCCCAGTAAGTTCCCCAAGACTCCTTCAAAGCCCAATTTGAGATTCACAGGTCAGTAGGCAAAGATTAGGGGTCACTTGCCATTCCTCAATCCATCCATCCCCACATGACTCCCATAGGGCAGAAGTATCTGAAAGCCCCCAATGGGCCAGGAGGGCTGGGAGATGCTGTCCTCAAAAGCACTGCCCCAGTTTCCCTGTGCTGGACTTCAGCTCTGAAACAGATCCCAGATCAATCCATTCTTCTACATCTCTCCTACTGCTGCCATTTAAGTCTAGGCCATAATCACCTCCTGCCTCCCTCCTCCTCACTCCCCGCCCAGCAGCTAAGATCTTTTATAAATGTAAAATCATATGAAGTTACTCCATTGCTTAAACCTTCCATGGCTCCCTATTGTTCCTAAGCCAAATGCTTCTACACAGTGCCTGAGACCTTGCCTACTTTCACTCATTTCGTTTCCCAGAATGCTCCCTCCACTTTCCCACCTGCCTCATGTATGTTTAGGGCACACTGACCTCTTCCACATGCCTTTAACACACTAACCATGTTCCTATCTTGGGACCTGTGCCCATATTCTTCCTCCTCCTTGATCAACCCATACACAGCCCTGCCCTTGCCTTCACCGGGCAAGCCCTTCCTCCCTTCATCCTTCCCTCCAATGTGACAGTTTTCCTTCCCATGCCACCCTCTGGCCTCGCCTTCTCATCTCCCCTGGCAGGACTCCCAGCTTGCTGTAATAGATTTGTCTGATTATCTTCTCTCCACTTGATTGAGCTCCACCCTACCAGGGACACTGACCTGTTTCCTGCTGTATGCTGAGAACCCAGAAGTCTCTGTCCCAGAAGAGGTGCTCGGGAAACCTGCTGATCAGCAGACTGCAGGCAGGAACGGCCACTCCTGGGAGAGGGAATGGCTTGTCTCCTCCACCAAGTGGACCAAGACATCCAAGCCCAAGGGGGGGAAAGCGGAAGGCAGAGGGGATCCCAGGCACAATTCAATTCACTGGTCAGCATGAGTCTACGTGTGCCAGATACCAGGCTATGCACTGGGGCCAGCATTCATATGCGAGGCTAGTACAGAACAAAGCTCTGAGCCATATTGCTTAGTTGTGCAAGGTTAGGCAAGTCACTAAACCTCTCTGAACCTTCATGTCCCCAACTACCAGGTGGGAGAGGGGGAGAGGTGACTTCATCACAGAAAACCCAAACTGCGGGGCATTAGGACTCAACACGCTGTTGAAACTCCAGCGGAACCAGCAGTTCGGTCCGGTTGCTATTGCGGCAGCACGAATCACTCCAGAATTTAGCAGCTTCACGCAACTATTTTTTCCCTCGCTGTCGTGAGGCAGGAGTCTGGGAAAGGAACAGCTGAGCACTTCCTGCTTCCTTGCAGGCAAATGCTGGCCAGGCCTGTGGTTACTTGAAGCTCCAGTGGCTTTCTTTGGCCAGGGACACCAACACGTGGCCTCTCCACCATGGTGGTCCATGGTGGTCTAGGGCAGTTGGCCTGTTACGTTTGTTACCTGCATTCCTTCCAGTATTTCAATTTCAGGCAGCCAGCTGGATGACGATTGCCTCCTATCCTGCCAGTCATCCCTCTGGTAGCCCAACCCCTGAAATCCTTCCATCCCAGTGGGACCTCCAATCCATGGAGCCTACCACCTTTTCCTTCATGTCCTCACTTCCCTCCTCACCAGTTAAAGACCATGGGCATCCTTATTCCCATGCACTGCACCCCCCGAGGTGCCCCCGCCTCTCTCTGGTTGAATGCCCCCCAGATGGACGCCAATGCTCTGTCCCTCTGTGCTTGTTTCCCTGCAGTGGAATGTGGCTGGAGAATGTAGCTTGGAAGGCACTATGGGCATTGGGCTCCCCTTACTTATATGATGGCCCCTGGCTGGCTCAGTCGGTGGAGCATGCAACTCTTGCTCTGGGGGTTGTGAGTTTGAGCCCCAGGTTGGGTGTAGAGATTAATTAAAAATAAAATCTTTGTGGGGTGCCTGGGTGGCTCAGTGGGTTAAGCCACTGCCTTCGGCTTGGGTCATGATCTTGGGGTCCTGAGATCCAGCCCCGTGTCAGGCTCTCTGCCCAGCAGGTAGCCTGCTTCCCCCCTACCCCCCTCTGCCTGCCTCTCTGCCTACTTGTGATCTCTCTCTCTCTCTCTCTCTGTCAAATAAATAAATACAATCTTAAAAAAAATTTTTTTTGTTTTCTTTTTTAAGAGCTTTCCCTCCCTCCCTTCCTTTCTTCCTATCTTTCTGTCTTCCTGGACGTATGCATTTAAATTTTCTTCTGTTCCCTCTAAATCCCACTCCATTGGGCTTCCACCATTCTACCTAAACTCTTTCCTGTCCGAGTCACAATGCCCTCTACTATCCTAAATCAGCTCTGGGTTCTCATCTTCTTCCTTGACTTCACAGGATTTGAGACAGACCAACAATTCTCCCGCCTTGAAATGTTTTCCTGACTTGGCTTTCAGGATGTCTGTCCCTGGCTTCTCCCTCAGTTTCCCTTCCCCTTAATGTCAGATGCCCTGAGGCTCAGTCCTCCAACTTATTCTCTCTCTGTTCACTTCCTTGGAGATCTCACCCAGTCTGATGGCTTTCAAAGCTATTTCTACAATGAGGACTCCTGTATTAGTCTACTCGGGCTGCCAGAACATGAGACCACAGATTGAGTGGCTTAACAACAGAAATATATTTTGGGGGTGCCAGGGTGGCTCAGTGGGTTAAGCCTCTGCCTTTGCCTCAGGTCATGATCTCAGGGTCCTGGGATGGAGCCCCGCATCAGGCTCTCTGCTCAGCAGGGAGCCTGCTTCCCCCTCTCTGTCTCTGCCAGCCTCTCTACCTACTTGTGATCTCTGTCTGTCAAATAAATAAATAAAATCTTAAAAAAAAAAAGAAATGTATTTTTTATTTCTCCCAGTTCTGTATGCTTAAGGTGTCAGTAGGGTTGGTTTCTGGTGAGAACTCTCTTGCTGGCTGTCTGTCTTCTCCTCGTGTCCTCACATGGCCTTTCCTCTGTGCACACTCAGAGACAGAGACAGAGAGAGCTAGGGAGAGAGAGAAAGAGAAAGAGAGAGAGACAGAGAGAGAGAATGAGCTCTGAGGTCTCTTCCTCTCCTTACAAGGACACTGGTCCTGCTGGATGAAGGCCCCACACTTCCGGCCTCAGTAAACCTTAATTACCTCCCTAGAGGCTTTATCACTAAATACAGTACGTTGGGGGTTAGGGCTTCAACATATGAATTTTGAGGAGACACAATTCAGTCCATAACAACTGCCAAAATTACACCTCCAGCATAGACTTCTCTCCTGCGCTCAGATCCGTGCATGTAACTTTGAACCAGGCATCTCCACTTGGAGGGCTCATGGTGCCTCCAACTGAGTAAGTCTCCAATGGAACTGCTAATCCCTCCCTCCTTTCTCTACCTGAAAAAGTTCTCCCATAGCCTTCCTCATCTCAGTTAGTGGAAAATTCCTCCTTTCAATTCCTTTGACCCAAAGCCTTGGAATCCCCCTCAATTCCTTTCTATCTCACAACCCCATCCCCAACGTGTCCTTTGGGCTTTACTTTCATAATAAGCCCAGAGCCCAACTTCCATTCAAACCATAGCCATCTTTTGTCTGGTTTATGGCCTTGGCCTCTTACCTGATCACCCTGCTTCAGCCCTCACTCTTGTTCCATTTATTCTACACTCCCGCTGCCCATGAGATCCCGTAGAAATACAAAGCTGGAGCTGTCCTCCCTCTGGTCAAAACCCTTTTATACCCCACCTCCCTCAAAGCAGAAGCCAGAGTCCCGACCATGATGCACAAGGCTGTGCATGGTCCAGCGCCGGGGGAGAGGGAGTGTCTCCCTGACGTCATCTTCCTTTTGCTTGCTCAGTTCAGCCACCCTATCTATGGGCCGTCCCTTTGCCCACCAGACACAAGCCCCCTCCACAGCCTTTTCCCACACGGTTCCCTCTGCCTAGAACAATCTTCTCCCACATACCCTTGTGCCTCCCTTCCTTACCTCTTCCAGCTGTTTGCTCAAGGACCACCTTCCAGGGGAGCCTTCCATGGACCACTTATACAAAGCTGTACCACAACACTCCTCTCTCCCTTCCCTGTCTTATTTTCTCCACAGAGCTCATGGCCATCTGACGTGCCATCCATCTCTCCATGGATGGTGAGGTCGTGAAAGTGGGGACCTCATTTTGTTCACAGTTACACCCCCGTCAAAAAAATTCACATTGATTGCACTGTTGCTGGGTGCCAGCATATTTTTAAGGGTTATACTGTATTCAGTCATTTAATCCTGACAAGAGCCCTATGAACTGGGTCTACAAGTTAGCCATTACTATAATAATGTTGCATAACAAACCACTCCCAAAGGCTGTGGTTTACAGCAGCAAATAATGATTTCTCCCTCTCTCATCTGCAGTCTTTTGGGGTTTGCTGATCTTGGCTGTGCTCCTCGGGGCTTGGCTCCACATCATGTCTGCTGTGGGTTTCTTCCACTCTTTGACACCAACCTGTTTGATGCTGGGGCTTTGGATGGAAGCTCTAGGTTCCCTAAACAGACACAGAACATTCTCCTCCTAGCTGTTTAGCCTTCTGTCACGCAGAAGGGATAGAGGTCATGAGAACATACATTCTAAAGTTTAATACAAACTCAACACCAAAACACAAAACTTTCATCACTACAGACCTTCCTACAGAAACTTCGACTTGAACTCTGTTTCAGGAGACACGATGCACCAATGACAGTCCCATCTTTATGGTGGAGGAGGAAACTCCTGGGGCGGGGGGTGGGGGATGCTGAAAGCAGGAGCTCTCTTTAGACTCAGGATGGAACTTACACATTGTCACTTTCATCTACATTTCACACCAAAGCACATCCCCCAGGCCAAACTTAAGATGAGTGGAGTAGGGAGTATATAATCAGCCCTGGCTGGGGAAGAACAGGACAGTCACTGAGTAGTAACCTAATCTGCCACAAGATATTTCATGCTACAGCCTCTCTTGTTTCTTTCCTTCCTGCCCTCTTTCCCTCCTTCCTTCCTTCTCTTTTCTTTCTTTCTTCCTTCCTTCCTTCCTCTCTTTCTTTCTTCCTTTCTCTCTTTCTTCCTTCCCTTCTGAAAGATTTTATTTATCTATTTGAGAGAGAGAGAGAAAGTGCACCAGCAGGTGGTTGGGCGGGGGGGAGAGAGAGGGAGAAGCAAAGGAGGGTTTGATCCCAGGACCCCAAGATCATGACTCAAGCTGATGTCAGATGCTTAATTGCCTGAGCCACCCAGGCAACCCCTCTTTCTTTCTTTTTAAGCAGACGAGGAAACTAGGGCTCAGAAAGATCAAATAAGTGGTCCAAGGTTATATGCTACTAGTAGACGACAGAGCTGGAATCCAATCAAGTTAGAATCAAGTTTACAAATGTCATGGGCACCAGGCCAAGGGATTTGGACCTTCCATGAAGGCAATGAAATACCACTGAAAACTCTTGAGCAAGAAAGGAACATAGTGGTTAATAAACTTTCCTCCAGTGGCAGTGTGTGTGTGTGTGTGTGTGTGTGTGTGTGTGTGTGTGTGCAGGATGCGTGGGAGAGGGGAGGGGCTCCCGGAGGTAGTTACAAAACTTCAGGCCAGAACTGATAAGGGAGGGGCTGGAGCAGTGTCAAGAAAAGGGGGGAGAAACAGTAAACATAAAAACCAAATAGAAGAAGACAGAGGTGGGGCGCCTGGGTGGCTCAGTGGGTTAAAGCCTCTGCCTTCAGCTCAGGTCATGATCTCAGGGTCCTGGGATTGAGCCCCACATTGGGCTCTCTACTCAGTGGGGAGCCTGCTTCCTCCTCTCTCTCTGTCTGCCTCTCTGCTTACTTGTGATCTCTGTCTGTCAAATAAATAAAATCTTAAAAAAAAAAAAAGAAGATGACAGAGGTGAGAGTCAAACGAAAGGACATTTTTAAAACTCTTTTTCCTTTATGGAGGGTTGAAATAAGAATTCATGTTTGTTACCAAAAAAATTTCAAACAAAAAATTTGCACAACGCAGACGGAAGTGTTTAAAGTCAAGTTGCCTCCCCTTCCTCTCTTCTGAGATAAGCTCCATTAATAGTCTGTGGTAAATCCTTCCTGAACTTTGTCTAAAACTCTATAACTCATATACATCTTACCCACTTTTAAATGTGTTTTTAAAATGTGTTCAGACCAAACTTTTGTTTCATCTCTTGCTTTTCATCACATAACAGTGTGACAGAGCCAGCTTTCCACGACAGGATGGTATATTGTCATTCTTTTTTTTTAAATATTTTATTTATTTATTTGACAGACAGAGATCACAAGTAGGCAGAGAGAGAGAGAGGAGGAAGCAGGCTCCCCGCTGAGCAGAGAGCCCGATGCAGGGCTCGATCCCAGGACCCTGGGATCATGACCTGAGCCGAAGGCAGAGGCTTTAACCCACTGAGCCACCCAGGTGCCCCTATTGTCATTCTTTTTAACAGCTTTGGCACTGACTAGCTGTGTGACCCTGTGCAGGTTGTTTAACCTCTCTGATCTTGGGTTGGCTTCATCTCTGAATGGGGATAAAAATGTTGCCAGCCAGGGCTGTCATGAGGATTAAAAGAGCTCATACACATAAGGCCTCTTGTATAGAGTCTGACGAATACTAAGTGCCCCCAAAGTATTAGCTTTGGTTGTTCACAGCTCCACGTTTAGCTGCATGATAATTTATCTAACCAGGTCCAGGCATATGATCACTTCATGTGGTGCATTTGCAAAGTCAGCCACAACAATTCTGGCCATCCTGGTACACACGACTCTTTGCAGGATGACTTTGTTGTTTTTCTCTTCAAGAGATGAACCCTATTTCTACCCTCCTTGAACCTGAGCTGGCCATGGGGTAGGCTTTGCTCAATAAAACACAGTGAGAGGGATGCTCCAGCACTTCTGAGCCTAGGCCTTGAGAGGCCTTGCTGCTTTTGTTCCTTGCCTTTTGGAGGCCATCATGTGATGTGATAGCATCAAGCCTGAGCTAGCTGCTGAAGAGGTCACATGAGGGAGAACCCAGGCACTCAAGCCAACAGACCCAGGCAGCTGGCAGACACATAAATGAGGCCAGCCAGCTTGCCAACGTGCTCACTGACCACAGATGTGGGAGTAAGATTGTGCATGGCAGAGGATAACTGTCCTAGCTAAGACATGCCCAAACCACCAATCCACACCAGCAGAAGCAAATAAATAATTGTTGGTTTAAGCCACTCCATGTTTGGAGTGCTTTGTTAAGCAGCAGTAGAAAGTTGATACATTTAGGTTTGGTGCAGAGAGGATGACCCAGGTTGGAATGCAAGTTCTGTCACTGCATGTCACCTGGGTCATGTCTCATAATCTCTCTTAGTCTCAGTTTCCTCATCTGTGCAGTAGGCTACTTTTAGTTCTCACCTCATCAGGCTGGTGTCGGGGTTAAATGAGATGGTGAACATTCACTGTGAGGCCCAGGGCAAGTGCTTCAGCTCTTAACTGAGATCACTGCTACTGTAGTTTGAAGGAAGTCTCAACTGAGAGTTGTCATGTGGGGTGTCAGGAATAAGTAATAAAGAGAAAACTGAGCTGGTCTTTTGGAGCCTCCATAACTGGGTGAACATTGGAGAATGGGAGATCCTTGGGACAAGAGATATATACTAGGCAGCCAGCGAGATGGCAGGGTTTGGGGCTCATTTCTGTCCTCTGTAGTGGGAAGGATTATATGTGTGTGCCTGCATGAGTCTCCGAGGTCATGGATGGATGCTAGAACTGGGTGGAAGAATGAAGAACTGACACTGTAGGAGCTGCTGAGACCACAGGAAGATGGGAGGGCTAAGCCTTGGGCAATATCCCCACTCTTCTCACATGAAATCCCAGACTTCTTACCATGGCCTGAGTTCCCTGCCCACTTCTCCCATCGGATTCCCTACCCTCTCTCCCTCACTCACAGTGGTTCAGCCACCCTGGTCTCCTTCCTCAAACTTACCCAACTCTTCCCTGTCTCAGGACCTTTGTACTCACTGCTCCCTTCTCAGAGGGTACTTCCAAACCACTCAAGCTAAAGTGCTCCCCCTTTTAGTCTTCTCCATAGCTACTTATCCTTTTCCTTCATAGCATTCATTGCTACCGGAAACTATGTTGTTTATTTCTTTGTTTACCCACATATTATTTGTTTCTCACTTTAGAAAGTGAGCTCCACACAGAATTGGTGTCTGTCTTGCTCATACCCCAACCCCAGCACTTAGCACTGTGTCTGGCTCATAGCAAGTAACTAACAGCTGTGAACTGAATAAATATGAACAAAGGATCCATGACAGCTGCCTCGACAGACAAACAGACAAGATCCATGAGCCAAGTGGAAGGCCAGTCATTTCCTTAAAAAGGTCTTCATGAAAACTTTGGGATCATTTTGTCGCATCTTCTCAGTCCACAGGTGAAAAAACAGGCCTAGAGAAGAGAATTGACCCACCTTCCAGCACCCAGAAAGCCATTACTGTAGATTCCCAGACCCTGTGGTCAAACGCTGCAGACCTGTCTGGCAGATAAGCCCAGAAAAGGTCACAGTCACCTCCTAGCAATCATTGCTGCATGTCTGCAGTTGCGCCCATCCCCATCCTATAGGAGAGGTGATTGTCTCTCCTCTGGGAGCAGAGGTGCCAGTGAGCTGACAAACTGTGAAAGGAGGGCTGGAGATGGTGGGAGGGCCCATTCCTGGGCCAGGCAGCTATTCTGATAATAGCTGGTACCAAAATAACCCAGCCTCCTCACCCTTGTTCCAGCCCTCACACCTCTGCCCCATTAGAGGTGAGGCTAATACTTGAATTCCTTTCAGTAACACACCAGTTTTTTTGCAGGGCCTGCAGAGAGGACAGTGATCATCAGACCTAGCCCTGTCCACTGGGGGCTCACAGTCTGATGGAGGAGGCAGTTTAGGGACCAGTCAGGCTTCTGAATGATGATGCGTATGTCTGGAGAAGCTCAAGGGAGGGAAGAACCCCAGACGAAAGGATCCCTGAATTAATCTAATGGACATACGGAAGTTAGCTAGTTCAGGGGGTAACAGTAACAGAAGTAACCGCCAGCGAAAAAGGGAGGGAGGCAACACAGATAAGCTCCGGGAATAGCTGGCAGTTTTAGTGGGTAGAAGCATCAGAAATATGACAGGGGAGGGGCACAATAGGAGGCTAGAAAAGGGATTGAATGGGCTGTCCAATTCATCTAGGAATTTGGATGTCGAGAGAAGAATTTAGGCTATCTTCGGTGCACAAAGGAGAGCCTTGGAAGATTTTTTATCCATGAGGACACCGTGATCAGGTTTGCAAGATATAAAGTGCCCCGTGGCTGCTTTGGGGAGGTCATCTGGGCCGGGGGAGAGGGAGGAAGGGCAAACCGAAGGAAGAAAACACTTTATTCTAATGGACAGTTCTAAATAGGACTCCTGTAGGAGGCAGGAATTGGGTCTTAGTCTCTATAGGGCTTGGATCATCAATCCCTCGACTCCAGCGCCGCACCACTCCGAGGGTTCAACTGTTTTCGTTGTTTGTCACGATCTCAAAGTTTGAGCAGAGCAAATGTGCTGCTGGAACCCTAACCCTAGTCGAGGGGTCCGAGCAAAAGACTCCAACTCCCAAAATGCTTCGCTTTACAGAGCTGCGGGTCGCGCATGCTTCAAGAAAGGCCTGCCGGCTTGTCGACTCGTCAGTGGGGTGAAGTGCAGGAAACATAGGGACCGCCATCTTAGCTTGGGACAAACCAATTGTACACCTACGGGAACTTCTTCTTCTTTGCCTCGTCAGTTCTTCACAAGTACTGAAATAAAATGCGCTTAATTATTGAAAATCTCTTTATTATGCTTTACATTGAGAATATCTTCCATTTTGTCCCCCACTTCGGAACCGCAACTGCAGAGATACAATAGCACGTCCCAGCATGGCCGCACTCAGCCAGATTCCGCTGGGGGTGGAGTCGGAAGAGGTCCCGCCCCGCCTCCTGGTAGGAAGGGGGTTTCCGCTTCCGGCAGCGGCGGCTGCAGCCTCGCTCTGGTCCCTGCGGCTGGCGGCCGAGCCGTGTGTCTCCTCCTCCGCCGCCGCCATATTGTCTGTGTGAGGAGAGGGGAGAGCGGCCACCGCCGCTGCCGCTTCCACCACAGGTACGGTGGGAGCCGCCAGGCGAGGTCGTTGGGTGTGGAGGTGGGCCCAGAATGGGACAACGGGGCTCGGTCTCCCCTCGCGCTCCCAGCGGACTCTGGAGCGGCCCGTCGCCTTCCCCTGCCCCCCCCACACCAGCCGAGGCCCCTGCAGCCCATCGGGGAGGCCTGGGGCCACCCTCTAGGACGGGGAGTGAGGCTTGGGGGCAGAGGCTGATGTGAGGGTGGGAACTGGCTTTCGGGACTCCCGCTTATTGCGGGGGAGAGGGCTGGACTGGGGCGGGGACTAGGGGGCAACTTGGAGGAGGGGGTTGCTGGAGGGGGAAGGGAACTTGAGGGGTGGGGCCACTAGGGGGATGCTGGAGGAGGGTGCCTAGGGGAGTGGTGCCTGCTGGGTAGGGTGCGGTGAACCCTCCCGCGGAGCGGAGCAGCTGGTGTAGGGGCCTTCTAAGGGTCCCTCTGGGCCAGGCTGGGCTTCCCACCTGCAGACTGGGGTGCAGAGGGAGGGAACCCCGGGCGAGGTCTCTGGGGAGAGAGGGGGAGGGGACCACAAAGTGGGACAGAATGGGTGGAGTTGGAGTTAAGGGTTAGTTGGGAGCCTAGATGGAAGAGAAGTATGTAGAACGAAAGCTTGGCCAACAGTATACATGTTAAGTTTGTGACCTTTTGAAAGAGTACGACTTTTATTTTCGTTTTGGTTATTTTGTTGTTTGTTATTTTGCAGCGTTGGAACGTTACTAGTCTAGGCAGGTGATGGGTGGAGCTTCAGTAGTTTGTTTTTGGATAGCAAAGTCAGGGTCGGTCGCTTCTTGACTTTTGCTATTGTGGGAAGGGAAGAGTTCTGAAAAGAAGGTGGTAAATTAATTTGGTAAGACTTGATTACCTTTCGCTGCTGAGTTCTATGAGAAGGGGGCATGGGGAAAGGACAGGAAAAGAAAACTGGAAAGGGACGATTTTTCTAGGTTTGGGAGACTGCATTACATCTAAGGAGTAGCAATACAGGCTAGTGGTAAAGAACCAGAGTGCTTGGGTTCTCAAATATCAGTGCCATTACTGCTTAGCTGTGTGCCCTAATCTTTGTAATCCTTGGTTTTCCTATCTGTAAAATGGGGGCTGTATTTCCTAGATCATACAGTTATGGTGAGCAGTAAATAAGATAATTTGTGTCAAGTGCTTACCACAGTGCCTGACAGGTAGTAAGTGCTTGATAGATTAAAGGGACTAGCTGGTATATTTGGGCTTTCTCTGTTCTAGGTAAAATTTGTGGTCAGCAATTTAACAGTAGGCAAGACTTCAGAATGTTACCCTTGTAGTAATTGTTGCAGTTTTTTCTTTTGTTGTAAGTCAGTTGACTTAATTGACTTGGTGGACCTTTGACTGAAAGACCAGTACCAATAACTTGATCTTTCCCAAGTCATTTAGAAAAACTTCACCTGCTGTTTTATCTGGTTTACTCTTCTGTGACTTTGAAATACTTACTTTCATGTGCCATTGGGGGAGAGTGCATGGCTTCAAGAAAGAATGAAAAGATTTGAAGTTTGCTCAGATTGATTTATCAACTGATTACAAAGTTAGGTCACCCTGGGACAACTTTTGTTAAAACAAAAACATACCTAGTTATGTTCTCTTGTATGGAATAACGTAAGGAAGAGAAGCATATATTTAAGGGGAACACTGGGTTATTTCTATGTAAAGGGTTTATTGCCTTGCTGTCTGGGGATGAAACAAGTGGCGGCTTCTTTCCTACAGTGTATTTTTAGTTCTCCTGTTGCCTAGCCACTCTTACAGGGTGAGTCTTTGATTTTACTCAGAACAGACACCTTTACTTCACAGTCTTTTGGAGAGGGGAAATTTTCTTCAGGAACTGAGTTTAAAGCTCCACATGGGGTTTGTGTTTGTAGTAGACAGAATGTCACCCCTCCCAAAAAAGATGTCCATACTTTAATTCCCAGGTTCTGTAAATATGTTACATGGTAAAAGGGACTTTACAGGTCTAATTAGGGTTAGGAATCTTAAAATAGGAAGACTATTCTGTACCTCATAGGTAGGCCCAGCCTAATCACATGAGGCCTTAAAAGCAGAGAACTTTCTCCACCTGGGAGTCAAGAGAGGGCAAAAGGGTGAAATCAGAGATTCCAATCATGAGAGGGACTCCATTTGCTGTTGCTAGAGGGGCCACAGGAAAACATGAGAAGGATTTCGGGCAGCCTCTAGTAGCAAAGACCAGCCCCAGCTGACAACCAGCAAGGAAATGGAGATCGCAGTCCTACAACCATGAGAAACTGACCAACAACTTGAATGAGCTTGAAAGTGGATTCTTTTTTTTTTTTTTTCCTTTTAAAAAGTGTATTTATTTATTGACAGAGAGCACAAGTAGTCAGAGCAGGAGGCAGAGGGAGAAGCAGGCTCTCCACTGATCAGGGAGCCCAATTCGGGGCTCAATCCCAGGACCCTGGGATCGTGACCTGAGCCAAAGGCAACCACTTAACCGACTGAGCCACCCAGGTGCCCCTTGGAAGTGGATTCTTGCCCAGAGTTTCTGGCAAGGAATATTCCTTGATTTTAGCCTTGTGGGACCCTAAGCAGAAGACATAGCCATGCCCAACTAACTTCTGACCTACAGAAACTGTGAGATAACAAATTTCTATTGTTTTAAGCCACTCCTGTTTGTTGTAATTTCTTCTGGTAGCAGTAGAACACTAGTATAGATTTTTGGTACCTGGAGTGGGGTACTGTTACCTAAAAATGTGGAAGTGGATGAAAGCCAGAAAAATTTTGAGGAGTATGATAGAAAAGGCCTAGAAGAGATTGTGAAAATATGGGTATTGACTGCAAGCTAGGGCTCAGGTGGCAATGAGGTAGGCATTGGAAACTGGAGGAAAGAGGATCTTTGTTACATAGTGGCAAAAAAAGTTTAGAATTGTATCCTGTGGTTATGTGGAAAAGAGAACTGGTAAGTGATGAGCCTGGCTATCCAGCAGAGGAGATTTCCAAGCAAAGTGTTGAAGGTGCAGTCTGGTGTGTTTGTGGATGTGAGTCTGATTAATGGAGTGAACCCCTGTGAAATTTATAGAAAACCAATGAGGTCCTTGAGGATTTTATACTATCAGAAACAATGCCAGCTTGGATTGAAAAAGACAGTAGAAAGTTAAAGAGGGCTGTTAAAACCCCAAGTTCTAGGCAGGAAACAGGCTGATAAAACTCAAATGTGAGTATGCTGCTTGTCACTCAAAAAGGTGGGTGACTCGGAGGGTGGAACCAAGAGCACAGAGAAATGGAGCTGAAAGCTACAGAGGAGGATTTTTCCCTTAACTTTGAAAAGGAACAAAGTTTGCCCAGATTTTGAAACTGCTTTGGACCAGTGGATCTGTTTTTTCTTCCATTTTTCTTGCTGGAACTGGAATGTCTTTAACTGTTGCCGCCGAGTGCCTGTCCCACCATTGTATGTTGGGAGTAGATGACGTTTTTGTTTTCAGGAATTGTGCCTCATGAGTTGTACTTAATTGTATTATGCCCAGGGCCCCATCCACACCTCATTTAGAAGATGAGATTTGGGACTTTTTAATTGATTAGGTTTAGGTGAGTTTTTTGGACTTCCGAGTTGATACTGTAATGGAATGAGACCTTAGAATGTGGGAGGAATGTATTTTGCATTTGGGAGAGATGTGAATCTCTGGAGGTCAGAGGGTGGGCTGTGGTAGATGAAATGATACCCTGTCCCCCTCCCCTAATCCCTGGAATCTGAATATATTAACATTATGTGGCAAAAGGAACTTTGCAAATATAATTATGGTTTAAGTATCTTAAGATAGGAAGATTACCCTGGATTTCCTGAGTGGGTCCAATCTAACGTGAAGGCAGAGAACTTTCTCCAGCTGGAGTCAGAGAGATGGGCAGAACAAGTTGGAGATTTGAAACACGAGAGGGACTCAGCCTACCATTACTGGAGGGGTCCCCATGGAAAGCATGTGGGCAGCCCTGCCTGACAGCCAGCAAGGAAATGGGGGCATCAGTCATACAACCATAAGAAACTAAATTCGACTAACAGTCTAAATGAGCTTGGAAGCAGATTTCCCCTTGGAGTTTTTCAACAAGGAACAGAGCAAGGTGGACACCTTGATTTTGGTCTTGTAGGACCCTAAGTAGAAGACCCAGCCAAGCTCACCTGACTTCTGGCCTATAGAAACTGTGAGATAATAAATTTGTATTGTTTTATATTTGTGGTAATTTGTTATAGCAACAGTAGAAAACTAGCAGGGTGAGGGGGTGGTTTTATTTAAGAATTTGGGGAGGGATTTTTCTAGAGAACAAAAGTAGCAAGGATTATTTTGCGAAGTGATTTGGTCCTAGAAGACTTCATGGAGTAACTGCATTAAGTGGAACCTATGCTTTTTTTCTTTGGTGTTTATCCTGTTGTTGTCCTTAAATGCAATTTGAATTGGTTAGCATTGACTAGCTTGGTAAAATGTTGATTCTAGAACTCTAAGCCATTTTGGTAGGATTTATCCTGTAAATTGGTGATTTTTTTCCATGCCTATAATAAGTATCTTGGTAAGTGACATAATTTCTTCATTACCTTTTATTGGTTGAATGAAGAAGTAAGTTTATATATTAGAGCCCTTTAAAGACTTATTTCCAGCTTTTTAGAGGAGATGGAAATGGGTGATCCTTTTTTGTGAATTGATAACCACCCATTACAGTAGTCAGTTCTTTTTACATCTACCCCATCCCACAATTTTAAGGTCTTTTCTCCTGGTCACTATCATTTGAGGTTATCATTTGTCATTATCATTATCATTGGTGTCAGATTGGGGGATTATAATTGCAAAATGGAGTGTTCTAGCTTTTAAGAAAGGCTGTTTGTTTCTGTTCGGCAGTGGTATCCTATTGATTAGATTGATAAAATGTGGACTCTCAACTTGAGTGAAGACTTCAGAAGTTGGAGGAAAGAATCTCAATTCTTTTTGAGTTCGTTACCTGAATAGAAAGATGATTATAAAATTAGAACATTTCAGGGTATGAAGGACTTTTGAGACTATGTGTTTGACTATAGGGTTTAGAATAAAGGAAATTGGGCCACATGAAGGTTAAGTGGCTCAAGCAAGTATCAGCCCTAGAGCTGGCCTAGAATCCTGGTCCAGGCAATGGAGATACATGGCTTTTGAACCATATTCCCTGTGTACCCCTGCCTTGCCCCTTTTCTAGGTTTTACCTTGGACAGATTCTCTGTGCCTCACTTTCCTCATGGAGTCATTGTGAGAATCGCCACAGTGAATGTAACGTATTTAGCGCAGTATCCAACCATATGAAGTGCTCCAGAGATAGGTGTTAACTGTTACAACATTTATGATAATTGTTTTGGCAACTGTATGACAACTTCTGCGTAATACAGTCAATTTGTATTAGTTTAGAAACTGAGACGCATGATGTGACTTGGCATTGGGTTAGGTGTAAGGTAAGGTCTTAGCACTTTAAGGTAATAATAATGTTTGTGATATTTGATTTAAAATGAGAAACTAATTGGGGCACCTGGCTGGCTCAGTCAGGGGAGCTTGCAGCTCTTAATCACAGGGTTGTGAGTTTGAGCCCCAGGTTGGGTATAGATTACTTAAAAATAAGGTCATTTTTTAAAAAATGAGAAATGTATTCTATCACAATTCATTGGATGACCTGGACCAAGTTTGTTTCCCAAGAAAATTAGTGCATTTGTACACCTAAATGTCTTTGAACTCCTAAAATGGGTAATTTCAAAAGTGGTGTATCATTTAGTTGTTTCTTAGAAATCTGGGCCAGCTAGCTTTTCAAACAAAGAAATTCCTCCAGGATTAAGGAAAAGGAATTGTTGTCATTGTAACAAAGGATATATTTACATTGGGTTATAGATCATTGGTAGTATTTTTTTTTAAATATTTGGTATTCTCTGGGGTAGGTTTCAGAAGACCTAGTTGCTGACCAATACACGTTTTCCCCCCAACATAGAAAGCACAGATTGAGTTTTTAAAAGTTTAAGGTGAAAGAATTCACAGTCATGCTGGGAGTGGTATTTCATTGGTTTCTACAAATCCTGTGTCTTTCAGCCTCAGATATGAGACGCCTACTTAGCAACAGTTGCTATGGTGGGCAAGCTTTTTTTACATTAGTGGTGATGTTTTCGTCTATAGAAAATACCGGGTTATCTGATGTGAGGGTTTTAGGGTTAAATACCAGATTACACTTAGAATGATCTCTTAAAATTTATATGTGACACATCTTAAATGCCTTTATTTTGGCCACTTTTTTCTTTTCTTTTTATACTTTCTGGCCTCATGGATTTCTCTTAAAGGTTTTTATTAGCTGAAACATTTTAATCTGCTTGGAAAAGTGAACACTTGGAATTTTTCTGAAGTTATGACTAATGCACTAATGGCCATTTCTCAATTTAGCTATCTCATTAATGTGCTATAAATTTTAAGAAAGCAACCCTGTTAAAAATGAATGGATAAATTATTTTCGTTAAAAAATTGAATTTCTAACGGGTCAGAAGATATTACTTGTTCAGCAGGCCCCCGAATGCCTGTTACATATCTCGTAGGTGCTGCTAAGGATCTCTAGATAGTCCCTGTCCCCGAGCTTACAACTGAATGACATTCTGTAATAGTGCATGTATCATTCCACAGCTTAGTAGCTTTCACAACTTAGTAGCTTTTTGAGATTTTTTCTTATGAAAATTCCTACTGGCTTTTTATCTTTGTTGGGGGGTGGTATGGTTTCTGAAATAGCTGCAGAAATCCTTAGGGGAGGGATTGTGAATTTCTCATTTTTAATGGAGGGGGGCACAGAGGATAGTTGGAAAGAACTCCAGCTTTGGGGTGAGGTGATCAAATGTGGAGGTTACTTAACCTCTCCTAAACCTGGATTTTGCCATCTCTCCAGTTGGGATAGCAACTACCATGGACAATTAATTAACCTTCAGTTTCTTCATCTGTAAAATGGGAATATAATTGGTACTTGCATCAGAGTGTTGTGAGGATTAATAACTAAAGCACCAGCTAATGTTTTTTCAGGGTTACTGTGAGGGTGAAAAGAGTTATTTTATAAAATACTGGGTGCCTGACTAATAGAATTCTTTCTCTTTGCTGTCAGTGGAGACAATGTGTTTGTTCATTGCAGTGCTGCTACTCTTTATTTTTATTTTCTGCTGCTAGGAATTCTTATTTTTTTTTTTAATGAAGCCTTTTGACTGTACTTCCTGTTTCTGGTGTGTCTTGCTGGGTGAGTGTGAGCTTCTGAATTGGTGCTGGTTAGGGCTGGGTGGGTATATAAGTTGCACCCAGTGTAGATTGCCTCAGTTGCTCAAGTACAGTGTACATTGCCAGACTGGTTATCTAGTTTGGTGAATCTAGGGTTCTCTTCTAGATAGCAAAGTGAATGTTCCCATCTCAGACTCAGGGAAAGTTCAAGGTTTGCTCACTTAGAGCCTTGTGGACCTGGATCAGAGGTCTTAATTCCCAGTGGTTCTTTGATCATAGTTTACTTGTGTTTGGGCATTATGTATTAGGAATATGTTTAGAGTAGTTTTTCCTGTATTAACATCTTTACGTCCTAGTCTCTCAGGTAACCCACTAACTTTTGTTTGTTCTGTATTTTTTAAGATATTTATTTATTTGAGAAAGGGAGAGCACATGAGAGGGGGGGAGGGTCAGAGGGAGAAGCAGACTCCCTGCTGATCAGGGAACTGGTCGTGGGTCTCTATCCTTGGACTCCAGGATCATGGCCTGAGCAGAAGGCAGTTCCTTAATCAACTGAGCCACCCAGGTGCCCTGTTTGTTCTGTATTCTTAAATCACACACTGTAGGTGGATCATGAACCTATCTTTATCAGTACTTTAAAGTGATAAAGCATTCTGTGTATTTATGACTATATAGATTGAATACAAATAACCATCAGCTTTGGGTTGGTCTCCCATCTTTTTTTATCTTTACTTGAGAGAGCACAAGCCATTGTGGGGGTGGTAAGGGCGTAGAGGGAGAAGCTGACTCCCTGCTGAGCAGGGAGCCCTTAAGAGGCACTGTCCAGAGACCCTGAAATCATGAGCTGAGCTGAAGGTAGATGCTTAACCAACTGAGTCACCCAGTCTTCCATCTTTTAAAAACCCAGTTTTTATACCGATGTGGTCTGGTAGCCAGCACATTCAGGTAAGAGACTAATGAAGACTCCTGATTGTTGAAGCATCCTTTCATCTTGCTTCCACATTTAAAGCAACCCATTTCATTGTAATATTTATGGTAGGCTGTTAATTGAATCAATGTTAATTGAATTAAAATACTATTTTTAGGGAAATAGTGTTGAATTAGTGAAAATACCTATTTAGGTTTTGAATCCTAAACATACTAGGATTCATATTTGGCCTCCATCATTTAGTAGTCCTTTGGTCTTTGGCAGGTCGTTTAACCTCTGAACCTCTTTCTCTCTCTTCCTCCCTTTTCTTCCTCCCTCCTTCCCTCCTTCCTTTCCTTTCCTCTCCTCTCCTCCCTCCTCTTCTTTTCTTTTGCACAGTGCTGGGT
>ML112322.1:0-16919 GCA_003697995.1 Taxidea taxus jeffersonii
AAAAAGATTGAAATCTAGCCATTTGGGACAACATGGATGAACCAGTAGCTTTGTGCATGTGATTCAATGTGGGTATGACCTCTTTAACCCAATGTGTAGGAGTCCCTCAGCTAGTCTGGTTGTCTCACAGTGGGAGTTGTCCCATGTGTAGCTGTAGGTTCCACGTGGCCATGGGAGGAGGTGAATTCAGAAGCCTTCTGGAACACCGACCCTGAACAAGAACTTCTTTTTCTTTGGATCCTATGAAAGATGTTTGGATCATAGATTTAAAATATTTCCTCTTTTTTTGTTTTAGCATCGTTGACACATAGGGCTATCCTATTTCAGCTGTACAACATAGTGATTCAACAAGTTGATACATTATTCTATGGCCACATCTGTCACCACACAGTACTATTACAATATCATTGACTCGATTCCTTATGCTGTAAAAATATTAAATAAATAAATATTTCTTCTTTCTGAACTTTCATTTTTCTGGAGAGCTGGTTGTCTGACATTGACTAGCCCAATAATGGTGCAATATAGTCTATCACTGTTTTGTCATGGTTTCCTTTTTTCTATTTCTACCACCACTTTATTCCTACCAAAAAGCTTTTGAATCCCGATGAAGTCCCAATAGTTCATTTTTGCCTTTGTTTCCCTGGTCTTTGGAGACACATCTAGCAAGAAGTTGCTGTGGCCGAGGTCACAAAGGTTGCTGGCTGTGTTCTCTTCTAGGATTTTGATGGATTTCTGTCTCACATTGAGGTCTTTCATCCATTTTGAGTCTATTTTTGTGTCTGAGTAAGGAAATGGTCGAGTTTCATTCTTCTACATGTGCCTCCCCAATTTTATCCAATTTTCCCAACACCATTTGTTGAAGAGATTTTCTCTTTTTCCTTTGGGCATTCCTTTTTTCTTTGTCGAAGATTAGTTGACCATAGACTTGAGGGTCCATTTCTGTTCCATAAGTCTCTGTGTCTGTTTTTGCGCCAGTACCATACTGTCTTAATGATGATAGCTTTGTAATAGAGCTTGAAGTCTGGAGTTGTGATGCCACCAGCTTTGCTTTTCTTTTTCAACATTGCTTTTGCTATTGGGGGTCTTTTCTGGGTTCCATATAAATTTTACGATTATTAGTTCCAGAGAAAGATACAAATCAGCAGGGTGTGAGTGAGGAGGTCCTGGCTTATGAGTCTCTGTGGTCCTTCCATTTGTATAAGGTAGGTGGGCAGAGAGGACAGGTTCTCAGTTCTTTTGTGAGGCATTCGTACATCTGGTCCAGGCCATTATGTATGGGTTCCTGTCCAGACAGGTTTGATTCAATCCCATTAGTAAAGAAAGCCTTATGGGGCAGTGCAGAAAGTAACTTTGTTTTAAGAATGACCTAAGTGGGGAGTGGGCACCTGAGTGGTTCAGTCAGTTAAGTGTTTGCTTTCAGCTCAGGTCATGATCCCAGGGTCTGAGGATCCAGCGCCTCTCTGGATCTCTGCTCAGCGGGGAGCCTGCTTCTCCCTCTGCCTGCCCCTCTGCCTACGTGTGCTCTCTCTCTGACAGATAAATAAATAAAAATCTTAACAAACAAAAAACAACAACAACAAAAAAGAGAGTAATGCTCTGGAGGAATGACATCACACCTGCACCTTCCCATTCACCACCCAGGCTGCAGCCAAAAGGGAGCCCATTGAGAACTGACTCATTCCCCGGACCCTGTTCCTCCTCTTCCTCTGAAGGCCAAGTGTCTTCTACAGTCAGCAAGCCCAGGCACAACAGAGGGCCACGGTGAGGTCTCCCAGACTCAGAAGCAGAGCCCATGACCTTCAGGATATCTGAGGGAGCACAGCTGGGCCCACAACAGGAGTTTTTCTTAGTGTTCCATAGTGTTGGAGACACTATGGGTGGGTGGCTGCCCCCTGCTGGCTACAGTAATGGGCTGCACCTTAGGCCTCCACAACACTGATGCTGAGACACTTAAGAGTTCCCACCCACATCCATGGCCCCTGAGGCGAGCTGGGACCCCCAAAACCAGGCTTGCTGAGCCTTAAACAAGAAGCTTAGGAGAAGCTCCAGGCTTCTGTAGTACCCGTGTAAGTTGCTGGAGCTTATACTGGAGCTGATCCCCCAGGGGATGGTGACTCTCCTCCTGGAAAGCAGCCAGAGAGGCTAGAGAATGGGTCAAGATGGTTCCCCCACTGGAATCCAAGATCAAATGGGAGAGACGGAAGAGATGAATGGGAGCAGAAACAGAGTTATAGAACGTCTTCCTAGCACACAACATGCAGATTTGCCGAAAGACTCAACCCAAAGAAAGAAAAAGCTTGTCCTAGACTCCAGCTCTGATGGCAAAGAGGTTGTAAGTTTTGAGCTTCCCTTCTTTCTCAGCTATGACACCAGGCAGCAAGACACTGAGAATATGAGCCAGAAAGTACATGATGCTGGCTGAGCCCTGTCGCCGGCTAAACAACCGCTCTCCTAAGGATGCCCCTTAAAAACATTTCCGAGGCTCTTACGGTTGCAGAGGAAGAAGCAAATCAGCAGCCGGTGGGTGAGGGGGTCCTGGTTTAGAAATCCATGTGCTTCTTCCACCTGTAGAAGCTAGGCGGGCAGAGGAGAGGGAAGGTTCTCAGGGCTTTTGGGAGGCGTGTGGACCTCTGGACCAGGGCATCACTTACACGTTTCTGTGCAGACAGCTTAATTCAACTCCATTACCAAACAGAGCGGCAGTGTGGGAGGTGAGTTTCATCTGTGGTAAGAATCTGCTGTACATAATTTCCATCAGCAAATCCCAACCCCCACAGGTGCACCTCATCTTTCCCTGGATGCTGCTGAACGAGCCCTTGTCCATACATTAAGGTCTCTGTAAAGACCTCTGAACCCCCAAGCAGAGGGAATCTAGAACCCCAGTGTGTGATCTGGAGCCTAGATATATGCATGGATGTTCCATGAATGACAGGCCCTAGCTCCCTTAGAAAAGAGAACCCGACTCCACCCACCTAGAAGGCTGAGCCAAAACAGGCATTTTTTTTTTTTTGAGCCAAATCATTTACCTTTCAGTCTGAAACTGAATAATAAGCAGCCATTCGCTCATTAGCATGAAAATACATTTAGCTCTCTACCCCATGCTGCTTTTAAAAGGATCCTAAATTTTGAGGGGCTAGAATATATATTCCATTGATTTCCACTCTAATTGTTCTATTTCCTTCATTCTACCTGCTTGGATTTTGTTTGTTCTTTATTTTCTAGGTTCTTAGGGTAGGAGCTTAGGTCATTCGTACGAAATGGTTTTTTCTTTCCTAATTCAGGCATTTTTCAAATTACATGTCTAATATTATCTGTTTATCAATTTATTACACATTTAACACAAAGCCGAGGGAAACATTGGCTATTTCTTCAGTTGGGAAGCAACAGGAGACATATGAGAACCTAGAAGGAAAACATGGCCCTGAGGAGTGGGTCTGATGCTGTTCATGATCCATTACCTGGGGAGATTTTGTATTTGATGTCCTCAGTACCAGAGACTCTTGGGAGAAAGAGAATGGAAATAAGCAAACAAAAAAGCCTATGTAAGTGGTAGAGTTGTAGCAGACAGACCATCGTGGGGCGGCCCATGACACCTACAGCCCAGGGTTCATGCCCTCCCATTCAGTGTGGACAGAGCCTGTGCCTTCCTTCTAGCCCAGGCACTCTTGCAGAGGGGAAGGGAATTGGCAGGTGTAACTACCATCCCAAATCAGTTGATTCTGAGTTAATTAAAATGGAGATTATGCTGGGTGGACCTCACTCAATCAGGACGAAGCCCTTAAGGGAGGAACTAAGATCTCTCTCTTATGGTTGGATTTCCCCTTGTTAGTATGATTAGTAAGGATCTCACATGTCAGGAACTTTGAATGGCCTCTAGGACATTGATGTGACCTCTGGGCTGTAGCCACCAAAGGTCAGAACCTTTAGTCAGATAATCACAAAGAAAAGAATTCTTCCCACAACCTGAAATGACCTTGGAAACAGATTCTTCAAGCCTCTGGATGAGAAGGGAGTCTGGTCAGCACCTTATTTCATCCTGGAAGACCCCAAGAAGAGAACAAGAGAACCTAGCTAAACCCTGCCCAGAATCCTGACTCCTAGAAACTATGTGATGATCAATGTGTTTTAGCTACTGAGTTTGTGCTAACTTTTCACAGGGCAATAAAAAAGGAATATGACAATAAAATTCCTATGTGGCGACACAGTGTTACAAACTTAGAAACTAATGGGAATCTGAGGACACTGACATGTTACAGGGCACTATTTGTCAGTTTCCCCAGCTCCCCCTGGCGAGGATACAGACGCCCAATGAGGCCAAGGTAGGGGTAGAGATGGATGTGAAAAATGAACCTTTCATCCTTGTCACTGTGCATACTCAGGCTTCCGGAGTTCACTCTACCTGTAATGTTCTACAAAACAGAAAAAGAAGACAAGGGAAGACCTTGGCCAGATACATGATGGGTCTTATAGAAAAAGGACATGAAAACTGGACAAAAAGAAAAGGACAAGTAAATATTCTAGGACAGAAGAAGTCATTTTTGAGAAAGACACAGAGATGGAGAAACCTGAATCAAAGTAGCACAGACAACTACATCCAGTTCTTTGTTTCTGAACAACATGGAGGGGGATTATGTAAGCCCTGTAGTCATATGATCCTTACATTATAAAACAGGTTATGTGAAAAACACAAACATACAGACACATGTCAGTCTGAGATCTTCCTCTTTCTTAGACCCTTTTACCCAGACCACCCAGAGACCCTGGGTCATGAGGAGGAACACCTGAGGGAGTGGAGCCTCACTGAGCAGCTGCCTAGGGAAGATTTTGTTTACACCCAGAGTACCAAGGGAGGAGTCTCATTACTTTGCTGGCAGTAATAACTGGCAGCATCACCATTCTCCACGGAATCAATTGTGAGACTGAATTCTGTCCCAGACACCACCACCACTGAACTGGGCTGGGACCCCAGACACTGGACTGGATGCTTTATAAATCAGGATTTTCGGATGCTGTCCTGATTTTTGTTGATACCATATAATAAAGTGGGTAATGCCCAAAATATCACCAACTTTCTCACAGGTCTTGCAAGAGATGGTGCCCTCTGTCCTGGAGACACGGTCAAAGAGGCTGGAGACTGGGTCAGCACAATGTCCCTAGTGCAGCCTGGAATGAGAAACACAAAAATTTGACAGAGGTACTGACAGCATCCCAGTGGAGGCCCAAAGCATTGATGACCTTGTAGTCAGGGTCATGGACAACACTCTGAAGAACCAGAAAATGAAAGGTAACGGGGCACCTGGAACCCCACGCCAAATGCTTGAATTCCATCCACCAAGATCCCAGAGACACTGAAAGCATCGAGGCCACAGTGAGTTTACCCACCATTTCTCCATGTGTCCCCCTCTCACCTGAGCCCAGAGAAGCAGGATCCACAGCAGGGGAGCCCCGGACGTCATCTTGGAGAGCTGGACTAGAGGCTGCTCCTCAGGGGCCCTGACCAGCTGCCTTTAAGGATGCTGAGAGCAGCCAGGGGTTTTGTCTAATGACACAACATGCAAATCAGCTCAGAAGAGCTTGAGGTTGTGCCCAAAGGAGACACCTGCTCTCAGAACACCCTGTGGGACATGGGATCGCAAGAAATTTCCAAGTATAGCTCAAGCATATTCCAAGGGATTTGGGGACCAGATTCTTAAAACTTTGCCTTCTAGTCTGAGATGCCACGTGGGGGAGTTCCCTGGGCTGTCCTACTGTGAGGATATAGGTTACTTCAGGAACACTTTTAATCCCTAGAATTACCACAGTTATGTATTTCAAGTTGTGATTATTGTCAGGAAGAGAAAGCTGTGGGATTATAAAAGAGTGAACCAGGGTAGCCTGGTTCCGATAGGGAGAGGAAGTCCGCCCCACTGAGTAATAGACCTTCATATGAAGTCCCGACATGTCCTCAGGCCCTGGAAAGGGTGAGAGGGCTGAGCATGGAACCTTGGTGAAGGCTGAGAACAGACACTAATTAAGGAACTTGCCTCAGTGTGGATAAGCCCAGGACTCTCCAGCTGCTCAGTCCTGGAAACCAATGTCCTGTCTTCCTGAAGCACTCCCAGGCATAGCAGTCACTCCTGCTCAGAGTGGAGAACCCCCTGTGCCCAACTTCACATTCACCCTGCCTCTAACATTGACATGTCGTGTTCAGGTAACGTGACAAAGCCCAGAAGACAAACCTGTGTGAATCCCAGCTGGCAGGGCAAGAGCACATCCTCTATCTCCTGCACACTTTCTCATGAACTAATTCTTCATCTTCTACAAAATGCCCTCCCAATTGGCTCCCGGTGACTTGTCCCAGACAGGAGCAGGCTGAGCCACATGTGACTTACCATCGCCTAACTGATCATTGTAGTTGTTTGTCATCTGTGAGGGGGAGGCCCAGGCAAGGGCAGACGGCCCAGGCGAGTGGCTGGCAGGTAGCACCACCAGGTACCACCACGACCTTGGACTCTGCCAGTTCTGCCTTTGTCCTCCATGAGGATTTGCATCAAACTCCCACTCCTATTGCCTCCACCACAGGCCTGATGCTGCTCACTGCGTCTTTTCTGCGGACAGGGTGTGAGCAGCCTTTGGAGAGCAAGAGGAAGCCTGATGGTGCCAGATCCTCAGGCTCCTGCTCTTAGGGTCCAGGTGAGAGAATGTCCCCAAGTTGAGAGTTCGCTAAGGGGCGACCCCTGTGCTTCCTGAGAATCTGGTATTGGGAGGGGACAGGAAATGAATGCCACCAACCGCACAGGCTTGCTTAGGGCCTGGCCTCACATTGGGAGGCCCTCTCTGGCTCTAACAGAATCACGGCATCTCTGGATCAGCCCAGTGTGCCTCTGATAGCAGCTTCCAGTGGGCACATGACACTCTCCCAAGGTGCTGGGTCCCTGATCGTTCCCCAGGACAGAGTCTCCATCAGCTGCAGAGCCAGTGAGAGCCCCTTCCACATGGCTAGGAAGCACTACTTAGCCTGCAACAGCAAGGACCGAAGGCCTCATTTACCTCCTTTCCACCTGAGTTAATGGAGTGCCCGCCCGTTCAGAGGCGGCGGCTCTAGGGGGAAATAAAAGAGAAATGTCTCAGAGTCCAAGAGGAGCAGGAAGGGAGAACTGATCTGCAGAGTGTAAAGTTCACGGCCCTTTGTCAGAGGCTAAAGACAGACCTTCCTGGCTCACTCCTGCTCGTGGGACCCTGGGAAACACATAGCTTCCTGGGGCACAAGAACTCCCAACAGCATCCTTAAGACACCTTCACAGCATTTGTCTTCATTAACCTCCCACCAAAAGGGACGAAGGAGGGATGCCTGGGTGGCTCTGTCGGTTAAGTGTCTGCCTTCAGTTCAGGTCATGATCCCAGCATCCTGGGATTGGAGTCTGCATTGGGCTCCCGGCTCAGAAGGGAGCCTGCTTCTCCCTATGCCTCCTTCTTCCCCTGCTTGTACTATCTCTCTCTCTCTGGCAAATGAATAAATAAAATCTTTTTTAAAAAAGGGGCAGGGGATGCAGGAAAAGTCTGATCTTTTCATTTTCTTCTGGGCCTTACAAGCCCTGCAAGGAGTAAGTCAGGAGACGTGACTTCTCAGGCAGATAGGGGAAAAGACATGTTCAGGGCTGGGGGAAGAGGAAGCAGCTGGTGCAGCAAAGCCTCCCTGACTCGCGGCTCTGGGGAGCAGGTTTTTGTTCAAGGCTGAAGCACTGTGGGCGGATAGTTACTATACTGTTGGCAGTAGTAGTCCCCCACATCTTCGGCCTGGAAGTTGCTGATGGTGAGCGTGTAGTCTGTCCCAGACCCACTGCCGCTGAACCGGTCTGGGACGCCCGTGGCCCTGCTGGATGCAGCATAGATGAGGAGCCTGGGAGACTGCCCAGGTTTCTGCTGGTACCAGGCTACGTAGCTGCTAACACCCTGACTGGCTCTGCAGTTCATGGTGACCCGTTGACCTGGAGACACAGCCAGGGAGCCTGGAGACTGAGTCATCGTGATGTCCCCATGGGCACCTGCAATGAGAAAAATGGTGATACAGACACACTTTATCCCCCTCATGCTGAAATGTGTCATTGCAAATGTGCTTCCTAATGGTACCACATGGCAGAACATCATTGGGTCTATTTTGGAAATAACCAGTGTTTCTCAGTATATATCTTAAAAAGTTGTTTAAAATGACACTACCCCAGAGGGATTATGGCACTTTTCAGCTTCTCACCTGAGACCCACAGCAACAAGGATAGGAGGACCTGCCTCTGTGACGCCATCTTGGTGCCCCTGCCTGCCCGACGCAGCTCAGCTCACATAGCAAAGGCCCCTTTTATACAGCCTGAGCTGCTGGTCTGGGCCTGGAGGGGCTTATGCAAAGCAGTCAGGGGAACAGAAGCAAATCTCATAAGCAGTGGGTTGTGAAAGTACCCAGTGGAAATGTAAGGAGCCAAAAATAACTCCAAAATAGAGTTGTATGACAGGAACACCCAAAAGTCAACTCAGAAGCTCTGAGAACAACCTAGAAGTTCTAAAATGACAAACTGCTACAAGATCAAATGAAGGGTTTCCATTTTCAATTTAAATATGTCTTTAAATGGGTTCAGTTTCCAAAAATGATGAACTTGATTCTTCATATCAATAACCATGGTAAAATCCCAGAATATGCTGGGAAAGAAATAATGGGAGGCAGGAAGGGACAAAAGAATTGGAAGGCACAAAAAGAAAGTGGAGAACTTTGGGCCCAACTTTATATAAAACCTCTGACTGGGGAACATTGCCATTTTTCTCCTGCAGATGGGTAAGGCTGCGGCAAACACGTGAGCGTGGGTCCTAGGACTGTGCAAGGACCGGACAGATGGAAGAGATGGAAGACAGGCCCAGAATTTCCTCACTTGGGGAGACATGTGGGACCCTCATTGGACCTAGGGGAAAACTGAATCCTGATTTTCAGTTATTCTATCTTTTCAGTTCAATATTTCTGTTTTGTGTTGAATTAACCAATAAATGAAATCTAGGTTTCTTCAAGAAAATTCAGTTCCCTCCAGAGGTAGAGAAGTCAGGGCAGGGTTGTTTGGGCACCATATAAACTTCCCTGCACCTGTTCCTTGTCCTGTTGTTCCTTCTTAAACAGAAGGAAGGGGTCAGGGATGGGATTACCTTAAGACCCTGAGCATGCAGGCCTGGTGAGGAGGGCAGAGACTGTGGAGGCTTCAGGCATACTGCAAGTCCAGCTACAATACTCTTGCCATCTTTCCTGTGAGTGGGGCAGATGCCTGAGTCTTTGTCTGTCAGGTGGCACCCTGGCTGTTCCATGGGCCCTCGTAGCCACTGCACTACTTTGTGACATGAGCCATTTCCTAAGACCCAGATAGAGCCTGTATAAAGTAGACCCTCCTGGAGATCCACACCTCACCCTCACAAAGGGTCGATTCTCCCATCACTCCACCCCTCAGTTTGCCCCTGTTGATGGTTAATTTTCTGTGTCAACGGAAGTAGGCTAGGGCACCCAGTGAAGTGGTCAATGCCAGTTTAGATGTTGCTGCCAAGGTAGTCCTTATCTCCTGTGCTGCACAAAAGATTCACCACAGCTCTGTTTTGGCTTCAAAAAGGAAAGAAAACTTTATTATTATTATAGACAAACTAATAGAAACAGAAGATGAAAGGAACATGCACATACATGAAGGGAATAGTAGGCAAGAAATGAGAATAAGGCCACTTTACCTCATATCAGGTACTTACAACACCCCACCTCAGCAGCTGGGGAAGCCCCGTGGAGACAGTTAGGCTGGAGTCCCAATTGAGAGGCCAGGGCGGACTGTCCTCCCCTCGGGGGACACTTTTAATGGACCATCCTCACAAGGGCCATATTTATAGGGCAAATAACAGGGTTTGAAATTAAACATTTGTCTACTTACGTGCACTTTGGAGCAAGCTGCATGTCCATATTATCATGTTTCTGTATTTTCAGGGAGCCTGAGCTATGTGCATCTGCCTTCCCTACTGGATCCCATTTTGGGGGGCCAGCCCTGCCTGGAGCAGGAGGGGATGGGAGACAAGGCTGTAGCTCCTGGCGTCCAGAACAGAAAGGCTGTACCTGGAGGCCGATATCCCTAACAAACATAGATGCAAAATCCTCCACAAAATATTAGCAAACCAAATTCAACAATACATTAAAGGATCATACACCATGATCAAGTAGGATTTATTCCAGAGATGCAAGGATGGTTCAATATCCATAAATCAATCAGCATGATATGTCACATGAACAAAATTAAGGGTAAAAATCATAAGATTGTCTCAACAGATGCAGAAAAAGTATTTGATAAAACTTAGTGTCTATTTATCAAAAAAAAAAAAAAAAAAACCCAAGAAATACCAAAGGTTATGGAGGATATGGAGAAAGAGGCTATGTAGAGGATAAGGAGAAAAGCCCTTAGGTGTTGTTGCTGGGGATGGAAATTGGTGCAGCCGCTATGGATAACAGTATGGAGTTTCCTCAGAAACTTAAAAATAGAATTACCCTATGATCCAGCTATTCCACTTCTGGGGAGTGAAAATATATATGCACCACTGGGTCCATTGCAGCATTATTTAAAACAGCCATGATATGGAAACAACTTAAGTGTCCATTGATGGATAAATAGATAAAGAAGCTGTGTTATACATGTGTATGCACACAATGAAATACTACTCAGACATGAAAAGGAAGGGAATCTTGACATTTGGGACAACATGGATGAAATGCGAAAGTAATATGCTAAGTGAAATAAGAAAGAGAAAGATATTATGTATAATATCACTTACATGTGGAATCAAAAAAGCCAAATACATAGAAACACAGAATAGATTAGTGTTTGCCAGGGGCTGGGTATGAGATAAATAGGGGAGATGTTGATCACAGGGAACAAACTTCTGCATATAAAATAATTTCTGATGGTCTCATGTACAGCATGGAGACTGTAGTTAACAGTATTACATTGTACTTGAAGTTTACTAAGAGACTAGATCTTTAATGTTCTCGCCACAAAAAAGTAAATAAGTAAAACAAGAAGGATAATTATGTGAAGTGAAGGTTGTATTAACTATTCTTATGTTGGTAACCATTTCACAATATAAATGTAGATCAAATTATCATATTGTATAAAACTTAAACTTACACAATGTAATTAACATATAATGTCAATTATATGTCGAAAGAAAAAATGTTGACATCATTTCCTTCTTGCCCCCATGGACTCTGAAAAGAAATCCTCTGTCATTCAAGGTGCTTTCCTCTCTGGGTAAGTGTGATTTTTCTTTCATCCTATGATATTTTTTTCCTCTTTCTTTAGTGCTCAGAAATGTGAATTCGATGTGTCCTGACAAATATTTCTTCAGGATTATGCTGTTGGGGGTGTGCTAAATGTGAAAATTTTTGAGCAATTAATTGTTCAAAATACTTTTCGTCTCCATCCTTTCTCTCCACTCTTTCTATGATTCCAGTGGCCCAAATGTTAGATCTTCTGTTTGGTCCCATGTATCCCAGATACTGTGGGGTTTTATTGTTGTTAGTTTTGGTTTTCGGGTTTTGTTTTGATTTGTTTTTAGTTTAGTTTTTCATTTTGGTTTAGATTGGGTAATTTCTTGCTTCTGATCTTTCCTCCCTTATCCTTCCACTCTCCTCCTTCTAGACCCTTCCTAGCCAGCCATCTCATAGGGCATCCATGTCCGTACTACAGGCCACTTACCCAGCCACATTAAGTCAATGACCATTTGTGCTCTTTGAGCAGCTACTAGCCAAACACTTTATTTCATTGCGGGATGGTATGGGAGCTGTCCAGTTTAACCTACATCAACATCTGATGCGAACCAGGGCAGAACCTGGAGTCCTTTCTCTGCTATTAGCTGGTTGGCAGGCCCTGGGTCTTTAATCAGATGTGGTAAAATACAAAGACAGGAAAGCTATTACAATGGAATAAGAAGTTTTTATTATATGCATAGTCCCCTGGGAACAGAACACACAGCATGCCATATGGCAACACAGGCAGTATGGAGGTGAGAAGCACAGGCAGAGAGAAGTACTGCCGGCCTGCGTTTTTTACTATGAATTTCATGAGAAGTAATGGAGAAGCAAAGTCAACAAGCTACTTAGATATAAGATTGGAGAGTTTGAAAATTTTAGCAGGCTGCAGACTATAGGTGTGGCCCTTGTCCTCTGGTACCCAGGGGGCTTTGGGTAGAGGGAAATGTCACACCTTGTTAGTCTCATTGAAAGGAAGAGAGTAAGGATTTGGACTCAGGATTGTGTCTGGCTTGCATATCAAATGTATGCCCTTGGGCAAGTCTTTTACTGCCTCTGGGAATTAGCTAATTTTGGAAGAGGCAGTCCCTTTTTGGCTGGAGCAACAAGAAGGCAGAAATAAGAAAATGCATTAAATATAAAGTCTCATGAGGCTGAAAATAGGAGCTCGTGCAGGGGTGTCTGGCAAGAGAAGTGAGTATTGTGATCTGAAACTCTTGTCCCATAAATTAAGTGTGCCCGCTGAATCTGCTTGGGTCCAATAAGAAAGAAAATTCTTTCTCCTTTCTGAGGTTGACTGCTGCTGGGTTACACCCTATCTTACAATCTGGTGTGTCTGACATTTCTGGTTTGGATGAACAGCTCTGTCACACAGTTAATTGATGTGCTATGGACAGGTCTACCGGGGCCTGTGGTATGCTGGCAACTACTTGTTGAACAGTGAACAGGTTGTTTTTGAGAAGGGCCAAGTCTTGCCAAAGACCCCGGAAGGCTATGCTAGGACTCTTCATCTGGGCTTGCCATAGTGTCCACACCATCCTTCCCCGACACAGATGCATGTACCAACCAACAATAGGAGAGGTCATAGCCCATGTAATAGGGCCACTTGCATCGTGACCTAAACCTGATACAGAGTCCCTCCTGGCTCTGCACCTACTCTACACTAGTGACTTCAAAATTGGCTGAAAAACGAAATGGTGTTGCTTATCCAAGTGTGGAATGTGTTGTCTCAATACTCAACACTCAACAATCAACAAGTACTGTGCTTCAACCTCAGTGGTGGGAGGTATAAGATGCAAGCGCTTGTCCTTAATTCGGAGAGGATGTGCCCTCATCCCTCATATATCCGGGCCCCTGACATAGCCACCAGGGAGGGGGGCCACATGAATTTTTGCAGGGTTTGCATCCCACTATTGGAGCCCATGTGTTTTTGCAAGTTAGCGAAGTTCTCACCATTTCTCGCTCATGGTGTGCAATTAACAGATGAGTAACTGATAGAGTATGGTCTAGCAGGATGATCGGGTAGATGTTTATACAACGCACTGTAGCAGAGAGCAGGAAGTTAATGTAGCCCTGAGCCACAACTGAGGATCTGACCCACTCTTCACTGCCAGTGAAAGCGAAGTCCACCAGTGGACTCCATTATGTCACATGCCATGCCCCCTGCTGGTAGACCTTGTATTTGACCCAGCATGGGGTAAGCACTTTCAAAACCTCCACATGGCCAGAAGAGGGAGACTTAATACACCCAGAGAAGAATGGTGCCTAGTGGGGGATTCTTCTGACAAACTTAATTTTTGAGTACTTAAGCAATATGAATGCCTCATAATTTGCATATCTTCTTCCTCTTAGATCTGAAGTGTTTCTGCCTCTCAGAGTCTTATAACAGAGTCTCTGGGTGTGTGGCATGAACACACTGGACCCATAGAAAGCAGCAAGATGGTGACTCCATCACAGCTTCTTGACCTTCTGCTCCTCTGGGTTCCAGGTGAGAATACTTGGACAAAGGAGGTTAAATTGGGGGTACGATTTTCCATCCCGGATTTTCTTTCTTCACTGGGAATCCTTCCAGAGATGAGTTTGACTTACTGATTAAGTGTGAAAATTTCAAAAATAAGTACTATTCTCTGTCCTACCTAACTAGGTACTGGTGACTTCATGTACATATCTTGGGACTCTGCTATTGTTTCCTGTGTTGTTTCTGGCTCCCATGGTGAGATTGTGCTGATCCAGTCTCCTGCTGTCCTGTTCAAAGCTCTAAGAGAAGGAGTCACCATCACCTGCTGGGCCAGTCAGAACGTTAACAAGTGGATAGCCTGGTGTCAGCAGGAGCCAAGGAGAGCTCCTAAGCTCCTGATCTATGAAGCATCCAAGTTGGAAACTGGGGTCCCATCGTGATTCAGCAGCAGGGGGTCTGGGACAGACTTCATTCTTACCATCAGCAGCCTGGAGCTTGAAAATGCTGGGACCTACTAGTGCCAACACTATCGTAGCTACTCACAGTGTTACAGGTCAGAACATAAACCACTAGGGAAGCAGAGGAGAGGGCCTGGGCTGCTCCTGCTGCTCCTCTGATGCCTGCACCTGCTCAGACAGTTTCTCAGAGGCAGCCCCACTTTGGAGGTCACTGGGGGCTTTGGGAGAAGGGAAAGGAGGATCCTCGGCCTCCTGACTGACTCCCTTTCCCCCAGTTCATTACACCTGAGGAGTGTGGATGATGGCATCCGTCAGGGTTTGTACAGAAAAGAGAAGCAACTCTAGGTATTCCAAGCAGGAATTGCTTCCAATCGGGAAGCAATGTCTAAATGTCACTCTTTCAAAGGCCTGGGGATATAATAATAAGGGAAGCAGACACTAGAAAGAGGTGATTCCTCAGTAATCCCCCATAAATCAGAGAATTTATACCATTGGAGATACAGGCTGCCTAACCACATGGTCCGCAGGCCTGTCTAGGAGGGCCAAGGATGGAGGCGCTGATGCTCTAGCCTCTGCAGCCCCTCCCCAGGAGATTCTCTGGTCCCTCACTTATCACTCACCTGCCTGCAGGTGCTGATGGAAGGCATTGAATCCTCCTCTTCTGACCTCCATATCTAGGGTAAGGTGCTTCGTGAGCAACTCCATAGGGAACCCTAGAGGAAAGGGAGCTTTGGGAAATGTGCTTCCAGAAGTGATGGTGGTGACGGGGAGCTGAGAGAAGACAGCCTGGGATGGTCACTATTTTTATATCTCTCAGAAGTTGACCAGTTAGGAGAAGGCCCCACCACATGTTGAATATGCTTCTAGCTACCATCATTAGGTCTGAATTCATAAGAAGGAGATTTTGTTAAGCGACTGAGGGAACAGAAGAATGAGGAAATTGTGTCATGCATATAGAAATAACTTGACAATGAAGGACTTTTTTGATTAAAAAAAAACTAAATATGGATGAAGCATTGTTTTTCCTTAATGTAAGAATACCTTGTTGCTTAAAATTCTTTATAAGCCAGAGCATCAACGACAATCCTGAAAGCTTGTGACAAATGAGAAATAGCTGTCTCCATCTGATGCCTACTCACATGACTCTCCATTTTAACAAGATGGCTGGAGCTGTGTAAAGTTTAAGATGCTCTGCTGTACAGCATTTTTACTTATCCTAAAGTAGTCTCTCTTTAATTTTCTATTTTTGTTTAAGACATTTCTATTGAAAGCCACCTGTTGGATTAAAGCCATATGTCGAAAACTCTTCCAACTTACTTTCTAATTCATACAAAATTAAATTACAAACTTCTTTTTAGACTGTAAATTTGGGAAAATATAATTATTTGGAAAAAACAAGACCATGTATCTTAAAAATTAAATAGAATATTGATTTGAGAAATTTAAAGAATTACAAAGACCCCAGTAAGAGCAAATCAAAATTATATGCAATTCTGTCAGAATAACTGGACTTAGATTTGCTTGTTTTGTGGTTTCTGTACCCTCCTACAGCTTGCCATGAGAATGATGTGCCATGGGTAGCCACCACACTCTAACTTGGTCCCAGATCAAACACAGTCTGTAGGGTGGAGAACCATGCATCTCCCTGCAGAAGAACCACACTTGAGCCCTGTGTGCATTATCCAAATTATTGTCTACATGAATATCCATGACCATAGAAACAAATGCTTAGCATAACAAGCCACTGAGCTTTTGACTGGTTTGTTAAAATAGTGTGTAAAATCTGACTGATACAATTTTTACACATCTCCACATAGAAATTGACAGGTTTTATTAAACATGATGGCATAAAAAGGAATACTTGGAAATCGATTCATAAGAAGATACAAAACAAAGAAATGTTTTTTTAAAATATTTGAATTAAAATGTAAATTTCACTCCATTGTAGAAACATCTAACTACGATTACTTAGGGTAATGGTGACCCATTCTGTAGATAATTCAGGCTTATTAAATGTCATTAAATCTAAAGTAAGTAAATAAAATTATATATGTGAATGTATGTCCATATGCATATGTATGTATGTATGGATAATATGCATACATGTAGATACATTTTTTATGTGTTTATACAACTATCTTATGAATTAAATGGATTAATATGACTCCAGTAACTCCACATAAAAAACTACTGTCCAGGACCAGATACAGTACTAACCTGGCTTGAGGAATTTTCTTTACAATCTTTGTTTCTATATCATACACGAATTGGTATACTTATCTGAATATATGTTTTCTCATTCAGTGGAGGCCCTAAAGATTTGAATGGAATTATTTCTTCCTATAAACCCATGAAAGCCCCATTATCTCTATGTCCATGATTCATGTGATGAATTCCAGGTATGAGATATTATCCAATTTTTTAAATTTTATTGTGAAATCTATTACTACTCTCGTGACATAGGTCACAGCTCTTGTAATTTAAGGAGAAAATAACAACTAAATGAAAGTACCAATCAACAAACATAAAACAGACTGAAAAATGAATTCATGGGTAATACCACTTGTCCTCAAGTGGGACATAAAGGACAATACTCAGCCTTCTGAGAGGAAGTATATCATTTCAGCCCTATCAATTCCTTTAGCTGGGCACATTTCTGCAGTACACAAATGAAGCTACTCTACAGAGCACTCCTGAGTCCCCAGCCTCTGCTTCTTAA